>PVLD010003840.1:0-135332 GCA_004027595.1 Dinomys branickii | reverse complement strand
AAAAAAAAAAAAAAAAAAAAAAAAAGTCAAGGTCAAAGCCAGGTGTGGTGGTTAGGCCTGATCCTGACCCTAACTCTAACCCTAGCCCCGGTCTTCCAACCTTAATCTTAACCCTAATGCTCTAATCCTCTAACTAAATTTAACCCTCTGACTCAAGCCCTCACCCTCTAACCCTAACACTAATCCACTAACCCTGACCCTAATTCTGCATTCTTTTTTTCTTTTCTGTCTTTTTGAGACAGAGTCTCGCTATGTAGTTCAGGCTGGTCTTGAGGTCACTCTGTATCCCAGGCTAGCCTCGAACTCACAATGATCCTCCTGCCTCAGCCTCTTGAGAGCTGAGATTACAGGTGTGTGCCACCATGCCTGGCTAATTGTACATTCTTAACTTGGGTTTGACCACTTTTCCTCCTCCCTGTTGCAATGAAAGTAATCACCCCCGTGAGACTCCCCACCAAGACCTGCAGCTGCTGCCCTGTGGCTTGGAGGAGAGCAGGTGTCTTGGTCACCCTCATGGTTCCCAGAGACCTTCCTTCCTTCCTTCCTTCCTTCCTTCCTTCCTTCCTTCCTTCCTTCCTTCCTTCCTGTCTGGCCTGCCTGCCTGCCTGCCTGCCTGCCTGCCTGCCTGCCTGCCTGGCTGCCTGGCTGCCTGCCTGCCTGCCTTTTTGAGACAGGGTCTCACTATGCAGTTCAGGCTGGCCTTGAACTTACTTTGTAGCCCAGGCTGGTCTTCAACTCACAGTGATCCTCCTGCCTCCGCTTCCTGAGTGCTAGGATTACTGGAGTGCACCACCACACCTGGCAACATTTGAAGACCTCGTCTCTTCCTCGTCTCTCTTGTGAGACCCCCACTGTATCCTCAGCAGGGTGCCTGGCAGTGGGGACCTGGCAAAGACCCGGCCTGTGAGCGCCAGTCCTCCTCGCCTCCCCAGTGGCTTGGCTGTCAGTCACGCTCTGGGTGGCCTCATCCCTGACCTCGGCCTTTGGAAGTACTATGTGTGCAGCACTAGCCAACTCCCGAGGTTGTGGTCAGCGTGCGCTCTGCCTACCCTGCCAGCTCCCTGCGCTCAGGCCTGCCTCTGGGACTGCGCGTACACTCTTCTGCTCGGCCCCACCTTTGGCCCGACTGGCTCCTTCACTGCCCGGCTCCTGTGGTGTCAGTGGCTGCAGAGACGCTGTCCTTACTCCTCCAGCATCCCCGATCCCTGCCCGTCAGCCACACCCATGCACCAGTTCTTCAGAGCAGGGCAAGCTGCAGCCAGACATCCCCGTCCCCTGCCTTCTCTGCTCCGTTCCAGAGTCATCAGAGAAACGCTGCATGCAGGGCCATCTGAGGCCTCTGGAGCTGAGCAGCCGCTATCCTTCTGCCCGACTCAGAACTGCACAGCGCCTCACACCTGCCTGGGTTCTTTGGAGTTGGTTTGCTTTTATAAGCTGCCTAACTGCATAAAGATTGAAGCAGATTATAAGGAACATAAACACAAACTCTGATGGGGGCAAAAGTCTAATCTAGTAGCCACAACTGAGCAGTGGGTTTTCTCTGGGCTTACTGGTAGCCAAGGCAAAAAGGGAAATCTGATGAACTGCACCATTCTAGTTGCCTGAAGAAAAGCAAACAATTTTGAGAAATCTTTTTTTTCAGTAGAAGAAATAAAGCAAAACAATTTTGAGAAATCTTTTTTTTCTAGCTGTAAATGTTAAGAATTTCTCACACAGATCTTTGGTAGAATATATTAAAGAACCTAAAGGACAACATTTTGACCTTTAGTTTGAGGCAAAATGCAGAAACTTCCTCTTGGTCATTTCTTTTTCTTTCTTCTTTTCTTAAGTCTCCTCTTCCTCCTCCTAGTATTTTTTTCTATTTATTTATTTATTCATTTATGTATATATGTATGTATGTATGTGTGTATGCATATCTTTTTGGGACAGTCGCACTATGCAGTTCAGGCTGGCCTTGGACTCATTTTGTAGCCCAGGCTGGTCTCGAACTTGCAACAAACCTCCTGCCTCAACCTCCCGAGTGCTGGGATTACAGGCTTGCCCCATTATGCCTGGCTTTTTCTCCTTATTTTAAGACAGGGTCTAATTGTGTTGTTCAGGCTAGCCTTGAGTTCACTATGTAGCAGGGTGGCTTCAGATTCCAGGCAATCCCCCTGCCTCAGCCTCCTGAGTGCTGAGGTTGTAGGTATGCACCATCATACCCCACCTTATGGCCATTTCATATGTTAAACTTCCTTAAATCTGGTAGCTGAGCGTGTGACATCAAGACTTGGTCCAACAAAGATAGTTGCTGGAGATTTTGGAAAGCAAACAATATGTATATTTCTGTTATTTTATTTGAACCGAGGTACAAGTTCACAACATCTAAAGAGAAAATAGATTAAAAATATCTTTGTTCCAGTTGCATCCATATTCATATTCTGTCTCTCTCTTGGTTTTTGAGTCAGGACCTTGCTATATAGTTCAGGTTGGCCTTGAACTCAGTGTAGCCCAGACTGGCCTTGAACTCACAGTAATCCTCCCACCTCAGCCTCCCAAGTGCTGGGATTACAGGTGTGTGCCCCGATACCCAGCCCCGATTCTCCTCTTTGTCAGCTCTATGCCAAGACTCCCCTTCAAAGCCGCTTCTAATACGTACACTTCCTCGACATTTCCTGTCGTCCCCACCCTCCAGTGGCGTGCCTCATGCATGATCCCCACACCACTTGTTTGGGCAGTCTGGTCCCTGTGGCAAGGGACCTCATGTTTTGCATGTGCTGGGGTCTCAGTACAGGTGTGTTCTCTGGTGACCTGAGTTAGTCATGGCCTTGCAAGTCTACACCAGATGCTTGATACTCGCTGGTGCGTCGCGCTGTACACGTACCCCTTCCCGTGGCCGGGATGCTTCTCCCTGTTGGGGAGGCCTCTGGAGGACGACGCCTCAGCCCCGGCTCACCTTTGCTTCTCCCTGTTGCAGGTGCGCAGCTGTGGAGAAGCCTCAGCGAAAGGTAGGGGACATCCTTCTGTCCATGCTGGGCTGGTGGAGGTTGGGGCGGGGCGGGAGGCCACTGGCATAAGTCTGTGAGCTCGTGCTTCAGTGACAAGGACCAAGTCCTGTGGTTATCTGCAAGAGCGAATAGAGAGATACCATGCACCTGAGGACAAGGATAAAGGTGGTACTCATTAGAGAAAACGGCTGGTCCTTTGCTGCAGTGTTGGGCATGGCCTTGTGCCAGTCGTCCTGTGTGAGGATTTGGAGGTGAAGGGAGAAAGGCATTTCTCTTTGGGATTTCCTTTCAGACTTTGTTTTGGGGACATGAACAACACAGCTGTCATGGGAGAACAGTGCCAGACTCATGGGTCCTAGAATGTTCTAGAATGTTCCTAGAAGAATGTTCTACAAGGTTGTCCATGAGGTCAGTCCAGAGGACATTGGGGTGTGAGGAGGGCTGAGAGGCCCTTTGGTGTGAGGACGCAGTAGACACTGACCAGCTGCTTGACTCCTTGACTCACCAGAGGGAAGTATTACCTCTTTTTCAGGGGAAGTGTGTGTCGTCCCACACAGCTGGAAGGGGTGGTATGTGGATGCTTCCTCTGGGAATGCAGGGAGGTTTACAACAGTTGGCCCATGTTACACATACAAAATATTAAAGCTGGGTCTAATTTTCGGTGGCACCATCGGCAGGAAGAACTGGAAAATTTGAATCTGATGTCATTCTCAAGTCTGTCCATACCCGGAACATTAGTTTGGAAAAATACGATTGTTTTCAGTGGCTGTTTTTGGTTTATTTATTTATTTATTTTTGACACAGGGTCTCACTATGTAGCCCAGGCTGGCCTTGAACTTATGGCAATCCTCCTGCCTCAGCTTCCCAAGTCTTGGAACTATAGACGTGCACCACCATGTCTAGCGGGTGGCTGTTTTCTTAATAAGGCTCATGCTTGACCTGTATGTGCATAAACACCAGTTCTGCAGTCTGTGAACAGGGCTTATAGAGAGCTCTTTGTCATCTGAACTACATAAACGTCTCAGGGTTCATTCCTAGCTCTGAATTGAAACTCAGTTCAGAGTATAATAAGGGCTTTTTATTTCTGCACAGAACTATGGCAGTCAATTGAATAATATCCTCTGTTAACAAAGAAGAAAGCATGTACCTTTTTCTGCATACCTCCTTTTTTATTTTTATTTTTTGTAGTATGTAGTCCAGGTTGACTGAACTCACTATGTAGCATAGGCTGGTCCCAAACTCCAAAATCCTCCTGCCTCAGCCTCCTGAGTGCTGGGATTACAGGTGTTCTATACCACGCTTAGCCATACCTCCTTTTAAAATCACAGAATTATCTTCAGTTTAGCCAGGTTTTTCTAAGTAAATGTCAGTTAGATATTACACTGAAAACCATTTAGAGTTTTTTGGGGAGGTCTTCTTTTGAGACAGGGTCTCACTATGCAGTTGAGGCTGGCCTTGAGCTCACTTTGTAGCCCAGGCTGGTCTCAAACTCTCAAGGATCCTCCTGCCTCAGCCTCCTGAGTGCTGGGATTATAGGTGTACGCCACCATGCCCAGCTAGAATTTTTCTTTTTTATCTAGTTTCTTAGTGTGTTCATTACAAGCCAGACTAAAGGGGCTATTCTTATCATAAACTTTATTTTATTGTTTCAATTTCTGATAGCTCTTTGCTATCTTTTTAAAATTTCAAATTTACAGAAAAGAAATTCTTGACTGAGGCAAAAGAGTTTGAAATTTGAAAATGATGGCTGAATGCTAGGGGATTTCCGGTGGACTTCCCAGCTATCCAGTGGCTTCCTGTGGTGTGCGGTCCTCAGGAGGGGTCCTGGCTGTCCCCCCGGTGCAGTCTCAGGTCTTCACTGGCTTGGACACTTGGGACAGAGGGCAGAGTTGACAGCATCACGTTGTTCCTGGGGCCTGTAGGGATCTGTGAGAGATTGTGTTTTATGGGTTTTATGGTACTGGGAACTGAACTCAGAGTCTTCGCCCTGAGCTACATTTCCAGTTCCTTTTTTATATTTTATTTTTAGACAGGGCCTCACCATGTCACTGAATTGTCCAGGCTGGTCTTGAACTTGTGATCTCTATGCCTCAGCCTCCTAGAGTGCTGCCACAGCATCGTTTGCCACTGTGCTGCCTGAGTCCTGGGCTCCTTGTCCCAGTGTGGCCAGTCACAGGAGCCGCCTGCCCTTTCCCTTGGCTGGTGTTTTTCTCGCACTCTGTCAGGAGAAGCAGTGTGTGGTCCAGGTCTTGGGATGAAGTGGCCTTTTTTTTTGTGGGCTTGCAGAGAGCAGCATTGCCGAGTGTCGCTCCTGCTCGTGTGTTGAGGAGGGCCGGGGACAGAGGACCCAAGTCTGTGTTTGACGCAGCTCCTAGGCGCAGAACGAATTACATTTCAGTCAGACACATCGGAGACTTCATGTCCTCAGACACATTATGCCAGGATTAAAAGCTCAGAATCGTGTAGTATTCGCTAAATTGTCTCCTCTGGGAGGTGGGCCTGATTGGGGAAAACGTGTTTTGTATTTGTGACGCAGTGTTCACGCTGGAATTGCATTGGCGGTGGCTGATGTGAATTCTCAGGCAAAGAGCTGATAGCTTAAAAGATTTACTGCTTTCTTTCCAGAAGAATAATCCTCACTCTCATGTATTAAAACTGTTAGCGTTTAGCGTTTAGAGTTGAGTTTTTTCTTTTTGTTTTTTGAGATAAAGTCTCAGTATGTAGCTCAGGCTGGCCTAAAACTCACTATGTAGCCCAGGCTGGACACAGACTCATAGCAATCTTCCTGCCTCAGCCTCCTGAGTGCTGGGATTATAGTCAGTGTAATCTTGTGGGCCTGGCTTAGAATTTTAATTTTTTCTAATTTGTCTTTATGTCCCCTGTAGCTAGTACATTGTAACCTGGGACCTTGTGCAAGTAAGGCTAGTACATTGTTAACAGAGTCCTGCTTAAAATTTTGTGGTGAAGGGAACATTTGATTGGATTAGGGGCAAAAATATCAAAAAATATAAAAAAAAACAGTTGAAACTTTCTAGACATTGTGAACTTTTGCAGAGAGAAATCGAGCTGCCCTGGTAGAATCTTAGGCCCACACTGCTGGGGCCAGCATAGGAGCTGAGTGCCACTTTGAAAGTCTGTCCCTGCCCAAATCAAATCTCCAAAGGGCTTTTATTCCTGCTTTCAAAAATAATAAGCAAGGACAATTCTGTAGTCATATCTCATGCAGTGGAGCCTCAAAGCCCCCTTTCTTCTCGCCCTGACAAAGAAGAGGCCCATTCATGGGCAGGAGAAAACCCTTCCCTGGGGTCTGAGAAGGCTGAGTTCTCCTCCGGATTCCAGTTTGTTGTGTTAATTGTTTTCAATTTGTACTTTGAAAAGGAGACCCCTGGAACACAATGTGAAGCAAGGGACTAGAGCTAAAGGCTGTTTTGGAGGGAGATGAATGGAGAATTACGTGCTAATAATTGTCTCGCCTTCAACGTGTAAGCCATAAAAAATATTCAGGAGCTTTGTAAAAAGAAGTCTTACACTCCTGTATGCCGCATTCCCCGTGGTCATGGGTAGTGAGCGTATTTGGTGCAATGTGGAACATACGCATGCGCTGTAAAGCCTTACCCTCCCAGCAGAGCAGAGACACCGCCTCCAAGCCTTCTGGCTCCTGACCCAGCCTGCTGCCAGGGCCAGGCGTGGCCCTCAATTCTTACTTTTTTTTTTGTTTTTTTAAACCTGTATTTATGTCTGTCTAAATTATATGTATCCCTAAATAAAAACATCTTTATGCCATTCTGGGTATTGAAGCCAGGGTCTTGTGCTTCAATCCCCAGTTCAAAATGTGGGCTTTTGAGGTGTAGAAAAATGTACCCTGTTTATGTCATCTTCTAGGATCAATGTCTTACCCTCAGCATTTTTTTTTTGAAAGTAGTAATTGTGTTGCTATACATAGTGTGGCCCATTTCTTTTTGCCTGCTGTATAATATTCCATCATATGATTGTAGCACAACGTAGGTGTCTCCCCTGTTTTCACCAGAATTGGTGAAATGTATGGTCTCTTTTCTTAATCAGACTCACTGTTGTTTTGGTCAATTTCAGAGTTTACTACACGATAGTAAACAAAATCTGTGAAAGGAAAAGGTAGATATCTAATACATAAAGCAAACAATTTTTGAAGGAGGAAAACTGTGGACTTGGAGCATTGTGTAAATTTCTTGAGCTCTGACCCATATTTTAGGAAGAGCCCAGGGGTTCTTGCAAGCTCCCTCGCAGCCATATCCTTGAGCCCGTCCAGCAGTGTTCCCGCACCGGCCACCACTAGGGGGTGTGCGAGAGGCGGGCTGTTTCCCTCCCTGAGGTCAGCGCTGGGAGTAACTTGGCAGCTCCTCCAGTGCAGCCCTGGGCTCTCGCGTGGTGTTAGAGCCTGCACGTTTAGGCTGGGCAGAAACGTTAGTTACGAGGAGAAAATCCAGTTGAAGGTTGCACCTGTCTCTGCGTGTGGCCCGTGGCCCGCATATGCACGGCTGCGCTTGTTCTTAGAGAAGTAGGGATGGGATGGGTGTCACTGGAGGACACGGGAGGCTGGAGGGGAGAAGGCGTGCCGACAGGGGCACGAATCGAATCGGGACAAATGGCAGTGCTGTTTAGTTTAGAAACAAGCTCATGATTTGCAACATCTCTTAGAATGAAAGGCACTTGGAGTTCATGCCCCGTTTATTGCGTGTCTATTCACTGTCCTAGCAAATCTGCCTGTATCTGTCTCTCTCTCTGCATCTGTCTCTGTCTCTCCGACTATCATTTGAGACAGTGTCTCACTGTGTAGGCCGGGCTGGCTTCAAACTTGTGGCAATCCACCTGCCTCAGCCTCCTGAGTGCTGGACTTATGCCCCATATTGCCAAACCCGTTGAACATTGTTTCTTGTGTGCTGTTAACAGTCCTTCTTTCCCGTGGTTCCTGAGTTGGTAATTTTCCTCCTTGGAAATAAGTGAAGATTCATAGATTTCTGTCTCTTCTACCCACTACATAACCTCAGGTCACGTATCCCAGAAAATAGCTTAGTTTGCAAGTGATTGTGTGGAAAGAAAACTTGCAGGTGATTTATTTGTTGGTCAGGTATAAACAGACCTGTTAAATATTAAGGACAAAGGTCCCTGCGCTTGTTAGAAAGGTGCAGGAGACCAGTGGCTGCTACAGTATGTCCTCAGGGCCTGGGTGCTTGGAGAGCGCTGAATTAGCTCTGCCACCCACATCAACCAGGCCACCTTCTCCCCTTCATCTGCTGTCGTACACGGCCGAGCGAGTCTGCAGACGTGGCTGAGCGAGGGTGTTGAGGTGGGAGATGACGCTGGCTCAGCTGGGTGGACTGGCATTACCACAGGGTCTTGTTAAGGTAGAGGCAGGGCAAAGATGTGAGAAGATGCTGGGCTGCTGGCTTTGGAGGGGGAGTGAAGAATGCCCAAGCCGAGGAACGCAGGTGGGCGAGGAAAGCCGGAAGAGGCAGGAGACTCTCAGGAAGCAAGAGAAGGAGCCCACAGGCCAGATTGGGGTCTGACTGCCAGAACTGCGCGCTGAGCCCTGTGGGGCCGAAAGCCCCTGAGTTGCTGTCATTTTGTCATCCCTGCAATAAGAAACTAGTGAACAGCAGCATCCTTTGTGCTGGGCCGGAGCCGGCTTTTGTGTGAGAACGTCTGGGAGTTGTGCCGAGTGACTGAAGAGGTGCGGATTGGCGTGACTGGGCGAGAGCGGGACCCTGAAACGGGCTGAGGACAGGAGGGCACCTCTACCACAGCGAGGGGAAGCTCAGGTGGCTGAGACGGGCCAGAGAACGTCCTCACCGGGCAGAGGAGGAAGAGGGCCTGAGAAGGAAGTCACTTGTGATCAGGACAGTGAGGGGCCATGAAGACACCATGCCTAGAAGCCAGGGAAAAGGGTTCCAAGGAGGCGGTCATCACCCATGTCCTTGGGCCATGGAGGAGGGCACTGGCTTAAAAGTGTTTCTGAAGGTGGCTGTGGTTAGGATAAGTGTCTCCCACAACCCCATGTATCAAAGGCTTGGTCAGCAGTCTGTGGTGCTATTTGGAGGTGGTGGGTCCTTTAAGAGGTGGGGTCTAGTGGGAGGAAATGATGTCATGGGGTGAGCCCAGCCTTTTCCTCTTTGTCTTTCATTTCCTGGCTGCTATAAGCTAAGCAGTTTCCTCTGCCATACACACCCAGCATCACATACATCCTCACCACAGGCCCAAGGTAGTTGGCTAAGCAGTCATGGACTGACCCATGGACTGACCCTCCAAACCTGTAAGCCCAAACAAGCTTTTTCTCTTTTTAACTTGATCTGCTCAGCCATATTTGTTACAGTCATAGGAAGCTGGCTTACACAGCTATCTTTATAAATAGTGCTTCATATTTTTTGTTTATGTTTATGGAAAAGGAGCAGGAGGGTTTTAGTAGCGAAAAATCGAATTCAGGGGCCAAAGGGTGAGATGAAGGCTGAGAGAATGGATGTGTGGTTGGGTGGACTCCGTATTGGAAAATGTTGATGGTAACGAACAGAGAGAAGTCAAGTAGGGATCTAAAAAAGCATCAGCTGGGTTTTATTTTGCTTTTGGTTTTTATTGTGCTAAAATATACATAACATAAATTTACCTTGAGTGATATTTAGTGCAGTATATGTAGTATTGTGGTAGCAGCGTCACTGTCTAATTTCAATCTTTCTATCACCTCACGAGAAAATCCAGAAGCACCAAGCAGTCACTCCTTTCTCCTGTCCTCCAGCTGCTGGCAGCCACAGTCTTCTTTGTCTCTCTATAGATTCACCCTCTCCTAGACATTCCCTGTCAATGGAGCCACGTGACCATAGCTGTATCTGGCTTCTCACCGAGCATAATGACTTCTGTGTTTGCCCACATTGTATCTCTTATTGCCATTCCATTACTTTTCATGGCTGAATAATATTCTGTTATGTGGATAAGTCAGATTTTGCTCTGCGCTCAGTCAGTAGACATGTAGATTTCTGTGGTACCTCAGTTCACAGTTTTGTTCACAAACAGGAGCATTTGGCACACTTTTGCTTTTGCGAACTCTGCATCTGGTGATGCACATGACTGTGGCCATCTTTTGCAGATGAACATGACTGTGGCCATCTTTTCCAGAGTCGTGGAACAAACTTAAGTGTGTGAACCAAGGACCACTGCATTCCTATCTCTTGGCTAATGTGCATAGTGAGCAGCTTGGTTTTCTTTTTGGGTTTGGTCCTTAAAATAGGGAGCTGTGACCAAGGGGTGGGACAGAGGAAAGGAGAAGCAGAGCCGCCTTAGATGGGCCTGGAGGGGGGGCGGTGGAGGGGCCGTCACTGGGTGGGGGCAGGGTTCTGCCTGCAGGAGGCCCCGGCAGGAGGTAAGCTTGGTCCATGGTCCATGTCCATGAACTCCCCTGGAGCACTGAAGACAGCCTGGGAAGGTGAGCTCAGGCAGCAGCAGCAAGTGCGTGGCTCCAGGAGGAAGAGCCCAGGAGTGCGCCCTTTATTTGCCTGGAAGCCGCATTTCCTGTTTTGCTTCTTAAAAAGGGAGAGCATGCAGGAGAAAGGGAAATTCAGGGCTCAGCACTGCTATTTAAGGGTCTTTGGTACAAGAAGCAGCGAGGGGGTGCTGGTTCCTGCCGCGGGCCTGGTGCTGTGACCATGTGCTGTTTATCAGTTCTTGTGAAGGCTATTCTTACTTGTGCCTGCTTTTAATACCTGAACAACTGGGAGAGAGAACTTATAATCCTGCTGTCATTTGGCTGTATTCTTAGAGAGTATTTTTAAACTATAACATTCAGAGCCATCTCGTGTCATTGAAAGCCCAAGAAACATCTTCAGTGTTTTATTTCTCCTGAACTTCAAGCTTGAAATTTTGAATAGTAATTTTCCTTCCACAGAAAATGCTTCAGAAGTGTTGTGGTTTAACTGATCTAACTGCCTCATTTTTGAGGGGTTATTATCTTTATCACAACGAGTGAGGATATTTTCAATCATGATTCGGGAGGCATCTGCTATGGAAAGGAAAAACAGCCTGTGCTCCAAAATTTACTAAGTGAAGCATCCTCAGCTCCATGAATGCCTGTTTATTTTTAATAAAATGCACATTTATGTACTTTTATCCACTAGGGACAAGTCGGAGTCTAATCATCTTGCTTTAAGGGGCGGTTAGTGATGCAGCAGGCCTGGACTGTGCAGTGAGAACTCAGTAATTGCAAGTGTTTTAACTTGTATTTTACAGTTGAGAAATAGGTGTAGGCCAGGACAGTCCTGGGCCTTTTTTTTTGAGACAGGGTCTCACTATGCAGTTCAGGCTGGCCTTGAGCACACTTTGTAGCACAGCCTGGTCTTGAACTCGCAGTTCTCCTCCTGCCTCAGCCTCCTGAGCGCTGGGATTCCAGGTGTGCACCACCATGCCCGACCCAGGTCTGTATTAAGACCCTGAAGTCTGATGAGTTGTCCACACAAGCGGATGTAAGTGGTGTGAGTTGGGCCTCACAGAGGGGCGTTGATCCTGGTTGAGGCATTGTGCGTAGGGAGACCAGAAGTGGGGTCTAAGTCTGTCTTTGTGCTTCACTTTGCACACAGAAGTCCTCCAGTGAACAAAGGAGTTTTGTCGTGCTGGTCAGAGTTCAGGAGTCATCCTTTCATCACCAGCAGAAGGGTAGTTAGTTGGGTTTTGGAGGAAGCTTTTCCCTGGCTACTGCCGGCTGACATCTGGAAGAGGCATGAGCTATTCTCGCATATGCAGTTGATGTCAGGGAACGAGAGAGGTCAGGAAGCAGCAGTGCAGGCTGTGTGACAGGTGCCTGATTCCGGGGCAACCTCAGTAGTGGCTCCCTGCTCCCACTGCAACTGTACCTGGTGTCTTGGCCGTGGGTTATTTTTGTCCTAGTTCGGGCTGATGTTACCGGTGCCATGGCCTGGAGTGGCTGAAGTTGAAGCCCTTGTTTCTCAGTTTTGAAGGCCGATATGCATGTGAACAGAGGACCAGTGTGATCAGGTTCTTGGTGGGGGCCTCTTCCTGCTGAGTCCATGCATGACAGCGTGGGAACACTGTGAGTCTCCGTCCCCTAATAAGGGCACCAGTTCTATTGTAGAGGGTTGCACTGTTGTGACTGAAGCCCCCATCGCCAGAGGCTGTCCCTGGGGCAAGGGCTTCCACCCATGAATTTGAGGCTGCAGCCCTTCAGCCCATAACATTCTTCTTCTCCATCCGCTGCATCTCCCTGTTGAGAACTTAGTACTCTGGGTAAGTGGGAGGATTTCAGTGGGTTGGCATGACTCACAAAGATGTAGAATTAGGAAGCTGCTGCTAATCCAAACCTCTAGAAAGGATTATAATGAGATAGATAGATCGTAAAGTTAACCTGTTCTGCACTCAAGATTCCTGGAGAAGGGGTTATTTGCTAATAACTTTTGGTTACATAGTTCTAGTTCTCATGACTTCCTTAGATACAAAAAAGAGTGAAAGAAAATTCTTTTAGATACTTTTTCCTGCCTATTAATATTTAACTATGGGTCTCCTGAACTGTGGGAGTTATTTCAAGAGATGGTGTAGATATCTTAATTTGGACCATAGAGGACTATGTCATTTTCAGGTGTATTTTTAATCTGTAATTGCATGACCACCAACATGGGCCTAATTTAGTGGTAGATGTGGAGTGGGGTGAGAAGTGTAGAACCATAGAATAGCAAGATAATACCAAGGTAGAAGTGTTAGCCAATTTTGATCACCCTCTCTTCCCTTCAGCCTGGAGTTTGACAGATTATGCCCCTTCTTTCAAGTTAAGGAGGAGAGAATACAGACAGAGGAGAAAAAGCAGCTTGTCTTAGTCTGTTTGTCTGTTTCTGTAATAACATTCTTGAGAACAGGTGTGTTAATCTGCTTTCTGTGACTGTGGCAAAATATCTGAGACAATCACCTTACAAGGACAAAAAATTTTTTTGGCTTGTTGTTACAGAAGGTTCAGTCTTGGCTGGGGATATAGCTCAGTAGAATAAGCGCTTGCCTAGCAAGCGCAGGGTCCTGAGTTTGATCCCCAGTACCGCAAAAAAAAAAAAAAAGACACATCAAGAAGGTTCAGTCCATGAGGTCTTGGCTTTGTTTTTAAGGGCTTGTGGTGGCATGATACATCATGGTGGGAGTGTATGGTGGAGAATGCCGCTCATTTTATGGCAGTGAAAAGCACAGAGAGAGAGGGGAGAGGGTTTGGGGACCCCATAGCCTCTTCACATGAGTACCCCAGTGAGCTAATGTAGCTACCTGGCCCTGCCTCCTGAAGCTTTCGTGCTTCCCCGCAGCGCAGCCAAGCTTGTAATGCTTGGCATTTGCGGGTATTCATTGCCCAACCCACGGTCCCAGGCAACTTCATAAAGAACAGATTTGTATTTAGCTCCTGGTTCTGGAGTCTGGGAGATCCCAGAGTAGAGTGCCCTCCTCTGCTCAGCATCTGGGGGTGGGGCTTATTGTCACGTCCTGGTGGGGGACATCACATGACAAAATAGAGCAGATGTGCTAGAGAGAGTACATTCATGAAAGAGCCACTGTAATAATGACCCTACTCCCATGACAGTGATACTAATCTACACAGGAGCTCACAGCCAACTTGACTCTGTCTTTGGAGGTGGCAGGATTAGCTCGCCAACATGTGAACTTTTGAGAGACACATTGAAACATTCTGCGTCTGACCCCTGAAATTCATGTCCTTCTCACATGCAAACTACCTTTATCACATCCCAGTAGCTCCAAAGTCTCTACCTGTGCCAAAGTCCAGAGTCTCAGCTAAGTGGGATGTGAGGTGTGATCCATCCTGAAGTGCGTTCTCTCCAGCTGGGAGCCTGCGTATATCTGCATAAACTGGTGGGGCAGGTGCTGGCATTCCTATTCATTCATTCGTTCATTCATGAGAACAGAGCATTAAGTTTCTAATACACACTGGGGCCATATTTAAACCATGATATGGATCAATACGGAATGTCTTTTGTCTAAAAAGACTAAAACATGGTATTTTCAAGATCGTTTAAAATTCCCCTTAATCAGCCCTGTATGTGAAACCACACAGAAACAGGATTAATAATGAATGCATTATGACCCTGTCTTCCTTTTCTCATTGCTGGGACAAAATACCAGAAACCCATGAGTTAAGGAGGAGAGGTTTATTCCAGCTCACGGTTTATAGAGGTTTCTATGTAGCTGGCTGGCTCCAAGGCAGGGCAGTGTGGCAGAGGGATGTGCAGTCGGGAAGCAGAGAGACTTCCTTTTCCTTTCCTGGTTCATTCCATCCAGGCTGCAAGCTTATTGGTTCAAGACCAGGATGGGTCTTTCCTCTTCACAGAATGCATCATCCGTGCTCAGAACTGTGCTGAGCCAATGAGTGGACTAATCCAGTACAGCACACCCATGAGCCGTTCACCCCCAGAGCCTTACCTAGAAGCGCATGAGGCTTTAGCCGACATCTAGATGTGAGCAGTAACAGAGCCCCTCATTTGCTGTACGTTTTTCTTTATTGCACAAAGGCTCGGGATGAGTTAATGCTGTGTGACATAAATACAATCTCTGTGGTATATAATGTACATGTGTTTGTGGCTTCTATGTCTGGGAGCTGACCAGGGGTCAGATGGTTCAGGCAGGGCTAGGTCTTTTAGCTTTGTTGACCCAGAGGGCGTACAAGGTGTACCATCCTCATGGACAAGGAGGAGCACAGATCACAAACCCAGGTGTTCATATCCAGTGATGCAAAACGTAGCCACAGGGCCAAGTCCAAGGCCAGTGGGCAGAACACACCTCTTGACCCTACGAGGCCATGGTATGGGTATTGACATAATAAACTAGAAGGTAGTAAAGAATTGTGGCTCATAATGTAATCCGGCATTGAATGCTTTTTACTATTAGGCGGGAATATTTTTCATGTAGTTATATGGGTTTTTTCCTATACTCAGTGCCTTTCCAAGATCTTCAGAATACTTTTTTAATGTGTGTGTACATGTATGTTTTTCACTTACAGGATATAAGCTTTAAAAACTCAATGCCCTATTTATTTCTTCACTTCTTTATTTGTGAGATAGGGGTTCATTGTCATGCAATCTGACCTTGAACTCTTGGGCTTCAGCAATCCTCCTGACTCAGCCTCCTATAGATAAATGCTACTGGACCCATCTACAGTTCATTTATTTTTTAAAAAATGATCCTTCATATATTTTTTGCTCTTTAGTATTTTATATGTGTTGTTTAAAATTTTTTCAATAATTCTTAGTTTTTCTCAGCACTAATTTTAATGAATTTCCTCAGTACTTTATTTTTCTCTCTTTTAAAACCAGAACAGTCTCACCCACTAATAATTTTGGGATATAAAATTGCTGGCAAATTTGCCGTTGATGATATATTTGCACATGTTCTTACACTCCCAGCCGAAGGGCTCTGGAAGGCCTGTCATTCTCTGGCTGAGCATGTTGCATACCTTTTATTTATAGAGGATCCGATTGTCCACATTGGAAGTGGAACTTGGAAGAATCGGCTTTATCCTTTGGCAGAACCGTCCATCTGTAGCCTAAATTAATGCTGCTAAAACACAAGTCGTTTTTGGTTTTTGGATCATACATTCAATTCCCATTGTCAGCAAAAGCTACCAGGGAGCCCACAGTTCTGTATCATGCAGGAGCATAGCAAAAGCTGAATTCCTGCTTTCTGTCCGGCAGCTCATCAGCATCTGTGCTCTGGCCTGATGAAGTATTCTTCATCTGGTGCCTGACTCAGAAATTCTTCACGTGGGTTTTTTCGTGATTTTGTAAAGGACTGAAACACCTTGGAAATGTCAGCCCCGCTGACAGCAGTACATAGAGATAAGGCGGTGGGTGACACTTGGCGCTGCTGCCGCGTGGCCCTTCTGGCCTCTAGCAGAGCTGCTCTTTTGGATTTGTGTTTACGTGTTGGGGCCATCGCCCCACTGCTGTCTCTAGGCGGAGCTTCCAGCAGTCTGCATCTGCTATGCGCAGAGGGGACCCTGTGGGGCCTGCAGCACAGTGACTGGATTGCCTTGAGATTTTATTGTGTTTCTCTTAATGTTAGAGCACCGGGGAAAGGTGTGGAATGTCAGAGAGGTGTTTGAAATAACGAGAGAGGCGTGCAGGGTTGAGTTTAGCGGAAGAGGTGTGAATTTCCCTTTTAAAAGGTTCTAAAGAAATTCCATTGCTGTTTGCTCTGTGTAAAGAGAAGGTGCCTGGAGCTGTCAGCTCCTCAGAAAAGATTTTTATTGGTCTTTCAGGCTTGGAGGGGAACAAGCCCACGGTTATATTTACTCTGATTCTGTGGGGCTCATTGAAATGATAATTTTAAGAGGATGTAAGGAAAAGGGCAGGAAGGAGCACATCAAATTTATGTTGTGGACATTGATTATTATTTCAAAATTGAGAGTCTGGCTTTGAGCTTTACTTCCACTGGATCATTACCCTGTTTTGCTATCACCTGTTAAAATTATTCTGTCTCCTTTTTAAGTCACAAAAGTGCCTTGGGTGCAGCATGTTGCTTCTGGCAACAGAGCTCTTTTCAGACTTTGAATGTTGCTTTATCTCAAGAACATGAAATTTCAAGGTTTGTGCCATTGAAAACACTGTGCGAAAGGAAATTGTTCTCTCCTTGGTGCTCTGGTTTCTTCCTTGGGATTTCCATCACTGAATCGTGGCTTTGCTTTTCGTGATGGGTGCAGAGTGGACTTGTTGAGATTCTCCACAAGGGGAGAAGGTTTGTAACCCACGCCCCACAGCACTGCTGTGTCTCAGCATAGCCCAGGCTGCATCCAGCCTTGTGCACCTCCCTGGCCCCGGTGACCGGGTGGGACACTTGTCTTTCCCAGGAAGGCTCCGTAGTAACAAGAAACAGGATCCTTCTCTGTCTAGCCCAAGTAACAGGAGGGATTCTTACAGGTCTCAGGCATCTGCTGGAAGCTGAGAGTAAGAAAGATGAAGATTGGAACCCGGAATTTCCTGGGAGCAGAACAGCCGAAGGTCTCCTGGTATCAGGGGAGGATGCCAGGAGGCTGGGAGAGAGGTGAGGGCGGTCAGAGGAGAAGCCTGCGCTGCTGCTGGTGGTGGCCAGAGGAACTGGAAGTAAACGTCCTTTACGCCAAGTGATGACCTCATCATCTCCAAGACTGATGCACAAGGCAGGGATGACCACTTCCATTTCCGAGACAAGGCCTGTGGAACTCGCCTAGGCGCCCATACCTAAGAGACAGAGCAAAGATTTCCGCTCTTGCTTGTCCCATCCCCCATCCCTTCCCCTACCCCCTTGATGCTTCCAGTGCATCCTATATCAAATGGGCTGTACACATGTGTTCTCCCAGGACATAGCTTCTGAAACAGTGTTCCCGAAAATAAAGATATGGTTGGGGAATTACAATGTTTTCATCCGATGCCTACAGTGAGGAAGCAGCCTCAAGGTTTGGAGATGAGTGTGGGTCACAGCCCGTGGGGACCTTGGCTGCAGGCATCCAGGACTGGCCAAGTACTGGGGAGGCAAGATGGACTTCTGGTGACTGAAATGTTTCTTTGCTGTTCAAAGCTTACAGTTAATAGGTTGAAAGCTTTCTTTCAAAATGAAGCTGTACTGGAAGCAAGATTATGTCCATCACCATCACTTAATTTTTTTATTGGTAAAAATTTTTCCGTGCATGTAAAAGAATTATATTTTTAAACCAGGTGTGGTGCTGCTTGCCTGTAATCCCAGCACATGGGAGGCTGAGGCAGGAGGATCGTTGGGAGTTTGAGACCAGCCTGGGCTAAAGTGAGCTGAAGGCCAGCCTGAACTGCATAGCGAGACCTTGTCTCGAAAAATTACTGCTTTAGACAATACGGCACTAATGGAAGAGACACTGAACTTTGGGGAAAAAAAAATCAGCTGCATTCTGTAGGACTTAGTTTCCTAGCTGACCAAAGCAAAGTGAGAAGGCTTCTGACAGAACTAGGCGATTGTCACACTGTGGGAGGTGGGGTAGGCAGAGTCCGGAAGCGACCCACATTTGGCAGCTGTTTTGAGAAAGGCCCAGAGTCACTTCAGCGGAGAACTTCAGAGGCCCTGGTAACTAATGGTGTTAATGTACATTTGTGGAAATGCAAACTTAGATCCATGTCATGTGCTGTGCACAAAAATTATCTCAAAAAAGGGCGTGGACCTAAATGTACATGTCTATAAAACCTTCAGAAGGAAACAGAAGAGAGTCTTCACAGCCCTTGGTTAGGGAAGGATTTCTTAAATATAACACAACAGGCATGTCCCGTAATGAAGAAATTTGCCTTAATGAAGATTAGAGCTCTGCTCCTTAGCAAATACCATGAAGAGAAAAAACAAACTGCAGATGAGGGTGAAATATTTGAAAAATTCATATATCCACTAAATAACTCACGTGTGCTGAATATGTATGTAAACACTCTTAATTGATAAGAGTGCAAACAGCCCCGGGAAAGAGAGCCCAGAAGATTTGAGCAGATACTTAGCAAGTGAGACTGGTGTGTGAAAAGCTGCTCAACACCATTAGACGTTGGCAGTGCAAGCTGAAACCACAGTTGGTGCTGCTGTTCTTATTCCAGTGGCTAAAAGTAAGAGGCGGGCCCTGCCGCGCATGTCTGAGGCTGTGGAGCAACCGGAACTCTCGGGTCCTGCTGGGGGTTGAAGGCACGGTGCAACCCTTTTCGCAATCTGTGTGGCAGTCTCTTAAAAAGATAAACATGCATCTCCCCTGGGATTCAGCCACTTCCACTCTTAGGTATCACCCAAGAGAACTGGATGTGTATGTCTGCCCAAAGGCTTGAGTGTGAATGGTCACAGTGGCTTTATTTGTAATAGCCAAAACTTACTTATCAACAGGCACTAGAAGAGCCAAGTGTTGGAGGGGCACCCTGTAATCCCAGTACCTAAGAGGCTGAGGCGGGAGGATTACCATGATTTTGAGGCCAGCCTGGGATGCATAGTGAGTTCATGGCCAGCCTGAACTGCATAAGAGAGACCCTGTCTCATAATAACAAAAACAAACCCTAAGGCAATAAACAACAAGAATAAAAAACAAGCAGTAGAAGTAAATCATGGTATAGCATACCGTGGAATACAGCTCAACAATAAAAATAATTGCTGATGTACTGGTGATTGAAACAACAGGGATGAATCCCAAACTAATCCTGCTAAATGAAAGATGCCAAATAAAAAATTTGCTGTAATAATTCTGTCTATATATACAGTTTTAAATGCACACTACTCTGCAGTGAGAAAGTTGATCAGTCTTGCAAGGAAGAAAATGTCTTAGAGCAATTAACAACGGCATGGGAAAGCTGTGGAAGATGATGGGGGTGTCACTGCTGATTTTGGTGATGAGCTTATGGGTACAAATATGTCACGTTTTCAAGAAATGCACTGTAAATATGCACAGCTTACTGTATGTGAACTGTACATCAGTAAAGCTATTGAAACAAAGCAGGTCTGGCAGTTGGCATTATATACAGGAGGGAGCATGAAGAGAGGAAGGGTTTCTTTTGTTTAGAAGGCAGGTGGATTTTATGAACCATCTACAGGTCATTCTGACTCCAGGTCTAACACCGTTCAGGTGGCGGAGGCAGCCTTTCCCGTGGGCTGGGTGGCTTGTGTTTCTTTCAAAGTGATTATTTGTAGGCCCTTACACTGAGAATAAATGACTTCTGTTTCCTGCCTTTGGCACCTTAGTACAGGCACAGGCAGGTGTAGGGCTGAGCTGGGCTAAGCTCCTGTGGGGGCGGCTTTCAGTCTTCTTGTTTTGGCACAGGAGCAAAGAGAGGGCATGGCTGGAGGAAAGTGGGTTCTTTTGATCCGAAGGCTATTGGTTTCTCCCACCTCTGGCCTTCTGTTTTTTTGTTTGTTATGATACAGGGTCTCTCTTTTGTAATTCAGGCTGGCCTTGAACTCACTGTGTAGCCCAGGTTGGTCTTGAACTCTCAGCAATCCTCCTGCTTCAACCTCCTGAGTGCTGGGATTATAGACATGTGCCACCATGCCTGGCATGCTTCTAGGTTTTTTTTTTTTTTTTGGTCTTTTGAGACAAGGTCTCACTATACAGTTCTGGCTGGACTTGAGCTCATTTTGTAGCCTAGGCTGTTCTAGAGCTCGCAGCAATCCCCCTGCCTCAGCCTCCCGAGTGCTGGGATTACACGCGTGCACCATCATGCCGGACATTCTTCTATTTTTGAAGGCTCTGTCACCTGCTGCTCCTGTATGTTGATGAGCAAAGTGAGATGTTCACAGGTTGGAATAAAGCCTTTAGTTTCAGGAAGCTGGACTTTCGGTTTGTTTTGTTTCTGAGACAGGGTCTCACTGTAGTTCAGGCTGGCCTTGAACTCACTAAACAGCCCAGGCCAGATTTACAGCCGTGTAGCACCATGCCCCTGGGTCTCTGATTTTGTGTTGGTGCTTTTGTTTTTTAGTGGTTTGGGGGACTGGCTAACCTTCTGCCTGCAGGGCCCAGGGCTTTGGAGGGGCTGAGGCACAGAGATGGGTGGGTTTTGGAAATATATCTTGCTGGTGGTGTTGATTTTGTGACTGTAAACATCGGTCAGAAACGCATAGGCCTTTACACTCTAAACAGATACAGTTTATTCTCTATAAATTCTCTCGATAACGTTATTTTAAAAGCTCCAAACCTTGCCATCAGCCTTAATCTCATGCTGCTCCTCAGCGTGGGGAGTAATAAAATGATGGTGTAGTTGCCCAAAGGAGTTTGCCTTAGAACCTTCCCTGAAACCCCTCTTTGAGGTCTGTGCCCCCAGGCGTTGCTGGGCTCTCTCGGTTCATGGGAGCTGCAGCCATCTGCCCTTAGCACCTACCTCCGGAAACTGAGCCAGATAAACCTTCTCTTCCATAGTGTCTCCCGCCCTCGAGTCTTTTGTTACAGTAATAACAAGTGGTCTAATAGAGGCACATCGATTTGTTTTTATTTTTAGTCTTGGGTGTGTGTCTTCGCCTCAGTGTGTCTAAGGGCAAAATCAGGTGTGAAATTGAGGCTTTTGTGTTAGGTAATTGCTCTAATCCGTGTCAGGTTCCAGCCTCTGACTGAGGATAGAGACACAACGTTCTGCTCCTCTGGTGAGGTCTCTTCGCAGGCCGTGGTGGAGTAGGGGCCATGCTGCTGCCACTCCTGGAATCTCTCAGGTGTCGTCATCACGGTGCAATTGAGGCTCACAATAAATGTTCTTGTGAGCTCACTGAATCCGCGCTCTTCCCCTGCTCGTTGGCCTCAGTGACAAGGCCGCGTGGGAGCGGTCAGCCAGCCAGCGGCTGCGTCTTCCCCAACTGCTGCACCTGCCTCTCATCCTTTGTGGTGCTCAGGACTCTGCGGCCTAAGCTGTGAGAGGGGCCGTGGCTTCCTATCTAGTTCTTTGGAGGAGGTGAGGTAGTGCATGCAGCCAGAGCGTCTGGCAGTAGGTACAGCCTTACCGTCCGCCTTCCTCTCCCTTTTAGTAATCAGCTGCGAGCTCCACGTTACTAAGTAAGGAGCCTGCGCCTTTATGTGTTTCCTGGATTTGCTGGGTGTGTTAGTAGCCAGCTGTTACGGTTTATGTCTGCGTGTTCCCCCAGATCCTCATGCAGTTATGGGGTGGTTTTTGGAGTTCAAGACTGATCCATGATCCGATGCTGGGATTATGGGTGTGAGAGCTGTACCCTAGGGCGGATAGTTTGTATATATAAGGGAGAGAAAGAGGCAGCTGGCTGCCATTCCTCCTGCCATTCCTCCCTTCTTGTGTGTGTTGCTTTACTGTGTACTGCCGGCATGAGCTGTTGCCCTCTGCCATGTGCCACTCTGCCTCAGAACCAGCCAATAGGGGCTGAAACCTCCACAGACTGTAAGCAAATAAATCTTTTCTTCCTTCATTTTGGGTGTTGGGTATTTTGTCTCAGCAACAAGAAAAAAGTAACCAAGACACCAGGGAAGCCAGAGGCATTGTACTACTGAGCTACATCGATAGCCCTGTTATTTATTATTTTTGAGACAAGATCTTGCTGAGTTGCTCAGGCTGGGCTTGAATTTGTGAACCTCGTGCCTGAACTTGAATGTCCTGCCTACCTCAGCCTCCTGATTGCTGGGCCTACAGGTGTGTGCTGCCATGTCCAGCTACAAATTTGCTTTTCTTACAGCGAGAAAGTGAAATTGTTCCCCTGGGGTATGTGTGAATTTTGTGATAAAGACAGAAGTGAACCTGCTATTTGGCCCTGGTTGGTACCTGTGCAAGGTGGGTGTTCCTGGGTGATAGTCACACTGATACGGGGGAAAAATCTCCCAACCTGAAAGATACCTGGGTTTGTGTTCCCTAAAACTGAAGAATGAATTTTAGGAACGATGGAGATGAAGAGCGGAATATATTGGGAGAAAGAAAGCTTCTGTCCAAGAGAGGGACAAAAGGGGGCCCTAGTGGGTTACCCAGGAACCTGTCATTTTTAGGGATCTTTATAGAGCAAAACCGCAAGGTGAGGCAGGTCCAAGGTGGAAAACATGGGAACTCCCTAGGTGGGCATGGGGTGGGACAAAGCTACGGTCAGCCAATAAGATTACAGGTGTAATTGCTCAGGTAAATTTGATTAAATTGGCATCCAATGGGGAAGCGAATTCTTTAGCAAGTGGACATGAATAGAGAACAGGGGCCTTTCCTGTAGGGGGCTGGGTTAGTGCCTCTTCTTGGCTTTTTCAAGGTGATCGCTACCTGTTTAGAATATCAATCCCTGAAGTCCTTCCCTCCCTAAGATGATCTTTCTTCCACAGCTGGGGGGCGGGGGGGGGGGGTCTGTCTGCCTCAACAGCTGCAAGGTATCTCATCCTCTGCGCAGGCTCCTTCTAGGGCCTGGCCCTGTCTGACTGCCTATAATGTTTTTCTCAAACTCAGCTGCCTGTAACAACACTAGGCCACTCGTCAGTCCGGAGCTGCTGACCAGCACTCAGTGTTCTTCCAGTAGCTGTGTGCTGGGTCTTCTCAGCTTTATTGACACCTTTGCTCAATAAACACGGCTGGTAGGAAATTTACGAGCACATGAGGTGCTTCAGTAGCACAGAGGTCATTGCCGCTGGAAAGAGAGAAAACCGCTGTGCCATGCCCTATGGGGTTGGTAGTTTTAACTGGTGGATCTGAGTTTAGGAAATTCATCTTGGATTCCTAGACTTTCATCAAAAAGTTTTAAAAAGGCTGGGGATATAGCTCAGTGGCACAGGGCTTGCCTAGAATACACGAGGCCTGGGTTCTACCCTCAGCAATGAAGGGGAAAAAGCTTTAAAGGCACTGATGGTGATAAATCTAAGTACTGAGTCAGTTCTTACCATCAGCCAAATCCTATGTGTTAATCAGAAAGCACTAGAAGATAAGTGAGATAAGCTTTAAAGTGTTCTTCAAGAAGTTTATTTAAAAGGTATTTTATTTTCTATCCTGAGGCTACATCACTTTAAAAAGAATGTTACTTTCAGATGTCATCAGTTCAGTTACATTGGATAAATGGAGAATTGGGTTCCAGTAATTATGTGACATCGAAATGTCTGGGAAGTCAACTCATTAGGTGTTTTGTTTTCATTTTTCTGTTGTTGCTTTGTTTTGAGATAGGGTCTCACTATGTATGTAGCCCAGGCTGGCCTCTACCTCACAGCCATCTTCCTTCCTCAGCCTCCTGAGTGCTGGGATTAAGGTGTGCACCACCATGCCTAGTTCCTTATTAGTTCAGACAGTGTCTTAAAACATGTTCAAAGCCAATGCAAGAAGCATGGGACTTGCCTCGGGGAAAGCGAGAGGTCTGCCTTGGGGTGAGAAATTGATACCAGGAGAGTTGGGGGGGTGCATTGAGGCTCAGGACATGACAGCAAGCTGGGGTGGTAGATGTGGGCACAGGGCTGGTAGGGAGAGCTTGGTGAGTGTGGGCGGGAGGCTGGGGCCGGCAGGCTGCGCCAGGGCTGCACTGTGACCTTTTCTCATCTCCTGGCTCACTCAGTCTTGGCTTCGATTACGAAACATGTTCTGGAAATAATTTCCAGAGGGCACCAGGCGCTTTGGTGACAGCTTATTTCTGGATTCTTGGCGCAAATGCCTGGGCTCCGATGACACGTGGGGTGTGCTTCCCGGCCCATCATCTGATTAGTGACAGAATTCTTGGGACTCTCCCTGCTGGCTTCAAGGCGCAGCACGTGAGTGCAGAATAAAATAACTTGTTTATTTCCTCCAGGCTCAGTTGCATGGCCGGGAAGTCAGGCCTCCTTCCTTCAGGGTGTCCCCCAGCTGTTTAGAAGTGAGATGCTCCGGCCCCCGGGCAGTGCCCTAGAAGCTTCAGGTAGTGAGATCAGTCCGATGTCTGAAGAGGCGAGGTCATCACCTCTGAAACACCTGGGAGAATACAGAGCGAGATGGCAACAGATGCTCATGACCAACCTCGGTTTTATTTGTTTCTGGTTTTTTGAGACCAGGTCTCGCTATGCAGTTGAGGCTGGCCTTGAACTCGCTTTGTAGCCTAGGCTGGCCTCAAACTCAAACTGATCCTTCTGCCTCAGCCTCCTGAGTGCTGGGATTACAGGCATGCACCACTATGCCTGACTTAACTCTTTTATTTTAAAGAGAAAAAAAAACCCCAAAATTTCAAAACAAGATAATAGGAGGGTAACAGTGCTTAATACGATGCATACTGTTACCTTTAAATTATTCAAAGTATGAGATATCTGCATTTAATTGTCCAACATTACTTAAACCTTTCTTTTCAATGAAGTAAGAGAAATTAGTAGTAAACTTATTTTAACTATCTTATGTATATATATGTGTGTCTAATTTTTTTTCATTTTGCTTTACCCTTCTTTTCCGTTTCCTCACCCCAGTCAGTTTCTCCTTCCTGAATTTCCTTCCCATTTTACAGTCTCTTGCACATTTTGGATCTTATTCACAATACCACGTTTGCACATGTGCGTGAGGTTTATTTCACTTACGAGTCTGGGTTGTATTTTGCATGAGTGCTTTTGTTCCTTCCCCCGTCTGTGGTCCCATCCGTAGCCCTCAGGGTTTTGCGGTGTCTCTGAAGGTCTGTGGCTGTGCTGCAGCAGGGACCTCGGGGCTGAGACAGATTTGCCACAGCGGCTGCAAAGCGAGTGTGGGGAGAGATCCACCCCTGCAGCCCTGGGAAGGATGGGCTCTCTAGCCGGCAGCATCTAGCAGCGCCCAGCCCCGGGATGCGTTCTGTTCATCCCAGCGGTCGCTGTCTTGTCAACGGTTGCCTTCACTGTACTGAAAAGTGATGAGCCCATACCTCAGGCTCCTTCCTCACTGGGCACAAGATGCCCCGGGAGCCAGGAGCCAGGAGCCAGGAGCCAGCACAGCACTAATCCCACAGTTGCCCGAGCAGTCACATTATGGACTCGCTGCCGCCAAGGCTGTTCTTCCTTTGCTCCCCTGAGGCTGGCAGCTAGGTCCCCACATTGGGAGCCAGGCACCATCTGCACCCCCTTTTGGATGAGGTTGGAAGAGTACAGGGGGCTACATGTCTGGATTATAAGTCTTCTGGGTTTAGGATTGTACCACAGCCCTGTAAATCTTCTCCCATGGGCCCCTCACCTCCGGGTTGCACCATGCAGACATCAACACCCTTCTGTTTTCTAGGCAACTGTAAAAAGAGGGGTGGACAATGCTGACCCTCCCTTCTGTCTCCCATTAGAATTCTGTGATCCTGTGAATATAATGTGCTGTGACGGAAAAATACGGTGAATGTATGAAGTTTTAAAAATGTATTACAGGGCTGGGGATATAGCTCAGTGGAAAGCTCCTGAGTTCCATCCCTGGTACCACCAAAAAATTTTTAAAAACTATTGCAAAAAAAGTATTACAGTAAAAGATACATTGCTTTGAACGCCCCTTAAGCTATTCTGCCTCACTTCCCACACACTTATCTTACAGTTCTTGCTGCTTTCTGATGCTACTGTGGAAGGTCCTCTTTTGTGAGTGCCACTGTTTGTGGCTGCCTTGGCATCCTGAACTGATTTAAAACGTTTGCTGTTCATAGTCATTTTGACTTGGTGGAAGAGCTGGAAGTTGCATGGTACCTGGCCCGGAGGGTAAGGTAGATGACGACACACTGTCATGTTTTGACAAGCGTCTTTCCATTGGATGGCACTCAGCAGTGGCACTCATCAAATACTTGATCATACGTTGTACAGACACTCTGGAAAGAGCACTTCCAGAACTGCTAGAACTGCTTCAGGCAGTGGCCAGAATGATGGGCTAAGTGTGTTTGAAGCCAGGGGGAGTATTTTGAGGAATGAGTGGCAATGTGTCTTACATTGCCATAAATTTTTGAAAAATTAAAACATTCCCTGTGTATTTTGATTGTGTCTTGTATGGGAGCTAAGAAATGCTGGGTGTAGTGGGCTTCATTAGGCTGACATTTGCTGTGAAAGCTGTGGCACAGAACAGCGTGGTCCCTGGGCAGGGACACCACAAGAGGCTGATGCGACCGAGTGCTGGCCTGTGAGTGGCACCTGGCTGAATGCTGCAGACCCTGTTTCTCCGGCTGTGCCAGTTCCTGGCCTCTCATCCTCCTTTCGCCTTTAGAGAACTAAAGTCTGTGAGAGCCCACTTGCCCCTCCTGTGCTCTTAGATGTGGTGATATTGGCACTTGCCCTCAACCCCGGTTGGAGAGGAGACCATAATAAGATGGGCTCTGAGCTGTGTGAGGTTTTAACCCTGGGCAGGGCGGGAGATCTGGCGGCCTCCTTTCTTCACTTTCGTGTGTGGGAGGTGGTGCTTGAGTCAGGAGGTCGAGGTACAGAGTAGTGCAGCAAGAAGCCTGTAATGTGCTGGGTGCTGTACCTGGGCCTCGGTGTGCGTGGGCTCTGGGAATGCAACACTCTGTGCTTGGCGCTGCCAACACACACAGACCCCTGCGCTGGGAAAGGATGGGACGAGATGGGGTTGGCTGACATAGGGCTGGTCCTGGAAGATCAGGGAAGGGAAATCAATGGCCCTTGGGCCTTTGGCCTGCACCCCTGCTATGATGTGAGTGTGTTCTGGAGACATTCACACATTGGGGGTTTAACCTCCCAGTTGATGTGCTAGTGGTCTGTGGAGGGGGCTTCAGAGAGGTCATTAGGATTAGATGAGGCCAGAGCATGGGGTCTTCACGGGGACACTGGTGGCCTTGTAAAAAGAGGACACAAGACCAAGTTGAGCTCCTGTCCTGTTTCAGCACAGGGTGCCACCTGCTGTTCCACCACAGAGCAAGCCGATTCTCAGCGAGCGACAGCACCACGGCCTCACTTTCCCAGCTTCAGAGCCCTGCGCCAAACAAACTTGCTTTGTGAGTTTCATGGTCTGGAGTGTTTTGTTACAGCAGTGGGAGGCAGACGAAGTGGCTCCTGCCATCTCTCTCTCTCTTTTTTTGCAGTACCAGGGATTGAACTCAGGACCTTCTGCCTGCCAGGCAGGAGCTTATTCCACTGAGCTATGTCTCCAGCCCTCCTGTCATCTCTCTTTTGTCTGTGGCACAGAGTGTGGTGAAGAGCCAGCCCATGCTCAGCCCTGGAGAATGCTCCTCCCCACTTGAGAGCTTGGCTGTGACGAGCTCAAGGAAATCCAAGTTACAAAACCTTATTTTTTAATCTGGTGGATGTTACCATAAGCCAAGAGTCCCAGATGACCTTTGAAGCCCATTAGTGGATGAAAAATTCTGACCCCCATTTTACTGTAGGTTCAGGCATCTCTTTGTTTTGATACCGTCCACACCTTGTACCCATTTCTGGTCTTTGGGACCAGCCCTTTGCCCTCACCCCACTGATGCAGTGTGACACACAAGTTTCTGTTGGGTGGAACCAGCGGATGATGGTCAGGAGTGTTGAAAATGAAGCGGGGCCAGGTGTGTGCTGTGTGTCCTCGGTGGAGGAGTTAGGATGTGTCGGGGTACTGGCATGCCTGCTGCAGGGGGCTGCATGAGCATGGCCAGTCGTGTTTGGTGAGGTGACTGATACCCCTGTCACTCACCCCCGTGGTCGCTGTAATTGGATTCTTGCCAGCTGTAGGTGTAAGGCGGAAGTACAGGGATGTATCCTCACTCTGGCTCCACCTTATGCTGTGAGAGCTTCTCTCAAGGCTCACTGGTTTCAAGGCCACCTCTGGGAAGAGGCAGGTTCCTTACTTTGCAGGAATTCTGATTACTCCTAGCATCTGGATGGTTCACTTCCAGCGAGAGAAGTGAAGTGGGTGGCCCTTAACCTCCTTCCTTCGTGGGTAGAAGGCGAGGTCTGAAGGAGAAAAAAAGACTGTCAGACTCTCGCTGCGTGTATTCTGTGCGCTGTTAGCTCTGGAAGGTGCGAGTGGCAGGCAGCTGTCCCGTCGACCCAGGAGGCATGCACCCCACAGCCATAGCGTGCATGAGTGTGAATGCATGTGCGTGCGTGTGTGTACACGTGTGTGGTGGGTGCTGTGCGCACTTGGCATGTGCACTGAGACCATGTAGGGTGCTCTGATCTTGCAAGCCCTGACCCCAGCTGGAGACCCAGGAGGGGGAGCCCACTGAAACCATTTGCATATTTGTAACACGTACACTGAAGAGTGTAAATGTATTTAGAGAGAGCAAGGAGAAGAAAAGCGACCTTCCGGTTTTTAATCTCCTCGTTAGGCTCCCAGCTTCTCCTTGCTCTTCCCAGAAGAGTCTCAACTTCTGTGCCTTCTCTTCCCCCTGAGCACTCCCTGAGACCCACACCCAGGGCATCTCTCTCATCATCCCCGAGTGAGTCTCGGGGAGCCCCCCAGTGTCTGCCACCTGAGAGGGGCTCAGTCAAGGTCTCCAGGAGTGAATCCACTAGAGACTCGGGTTGCAAAAGGGAATGCAGCGTGGACATTTCCTTCTGAGCCCGGCAGGGTTCTGTTCCCCAGAGCAGTCCTCCTCAGACTTTGTCCTAAGGGGCTTCTCCAACAGGAGGAAAGCGTCAGCAGGGAGCCGTGGGGAGGCTGGGCTGTGCGGACCCAGGAAGGAAACAGCAGCTGGCGGCACTAGAGGTGTGAAGGCTGCTTGATGCAGATGGTGCAGACGCCTGCCTGGGCTGCCCCCGCTGCTAGATCCACATATTGTCACGTGATTGTCGTGGCTGTGATAAGGCCGCCTGGGATGAGTGTGGTGGTCTCGCTGCTCCTCCACCGCCCTACACATCCTTACTTGCCGCACTGCAGGACAGTGACCTCAGGGAGCTCCCCCAGGCCTGTCTACACCACCCAGACCAGTGGGCAGCTTACAGCTCAGCTACTAGAATGCATGGAGACAAGATAGTTCTGACATGCTATGAAAGCCTTAGCTCCTCCATACATACACCCTGATGCTGGAAGATCATGTGGGTAAAATGTTCATTCTTGAGCCACACACAGCTAGAATCCCATCACTGTGGGA
The DNA here is from genome assembly GCA_004027595.1 of Dinomys branickii. Classification (NCBI taxonomy): domain Eukaryota; kingdom Metazoa; phylum Chordata; class Mammalia; order Rodentia; family Dinomyidae; genus Dinomys; species Dinomys branickii. The sequence continues at coordinate 105,939 of PVLD010003840.1, read as the reverse complement.
GACCGAGGCAGGAGGATCTGAAGTTTGCACTTCAGTGAGACCCCATCTGAAAATAACAATAAAAAGGCCTAGGGATGTAGCTTAGCATGAAGGCTCTAGGTTGTTTCCTGGTACTGAGAAGAAATGATTTTATTATATAAATCGGTGGGTGTGGGGCAGAAAGGAAAGTGTGCCATTCTTTGTGGCTGCCCAGGTTTTGCGAAGGACTTTCCGGGGAAAAGGAATATTTTAGGAGTTCGTGCCTGAGCTCATTCCCAGCCTCCCTGGAGGCAGGCTGGCAGCGGAAGACCCTGTGCCTCACGGCTGGACTCAGAACCAGTTGCTGGTGATGAAGAAGCAGCCTCAGGGGTCCGCGGGGTCGGGGGCTGGAGGCAGAGGCCCTGGGACATCCAGCCCTCTGTGCAGTGCCACAGCTGGGGCTCCCGTGTTCCTGGTGGGGCATTGGGCACCAGGACCGCTGGCTTCTAGAGATCCCCAGGGATGTTCCAGTGAACCCTTGGCTGCCTATGCCAGAATAAGTCAGTCTTACCTGCCCCCAGGAACTCTGGCCGTGGCCCATTCAAGTTCCAGACCCCAGAAGTACGAACTGTTAGCATAATCACTGTGGGTTCCCGAGAGCGCTATGGTCCCATGGAAGATTCTCCTTGTTCCTGAGCATTAGCTGAGCAAGGCTCGGGCCTAAACTGGGTGTGGTGGAACGTGCCTATAATCTTAGCACTCGCAGGCTGAGGCAGCAGTATTGCTGTGAATTCAAGGCCAGCCTGAGCTATAAAGTGAGTGCAAGGCCAGTGTGAACTGCATAGTGAAACCCTGTCTGAAAAAGACTAAAAGAGAAAAAGAGAAAAACAAGGCTCATACCTAGACACTTCCAGGTTGGTCTGTCTTTGGGCATACAGTGTGCAGGCCTATAATCTCAGCACTCTGGAGGCTGAGGTAGGAGGAACATGGCCAGTTCAAGGCCAGCCTGGGCTACATAGTGAGCTCCAGTACTACAAAGCAAAACCCTATCTCAGGAAACAAAAAGAATGCTTAAATTTTAAGAAAATTATTATAGTAAGAAATAATAATCCTTAGAGTACTCGCCCTCACTTTGAACACGTACTCTGTCATTCTTGAGCTTCCTCAGACAGCTTGGCAAGTCCTCCTTCGTGTCTCTGTGAGGTGTTATGGAAACATACGGCACGTGCTGTGTCATCCGTCGCACAAGGGGTGGAAGAACACGACTGTGTGTCCTCCCCTGCCTCATCATCCCCCCGGGTCTAGCGCCATGCAACTTCTGGCTCCTCCCCCCAAACTGGCCATGACAGGTAAACGTTTTCAGTGGGCCCAGGATACCAAGGAGCCAGGACAGTGCAACTAAAGACACGACAGAGTGCTAGAACTGCTCCCGGAAGTAGTAAGAACAGCGGACTACGTGTGTTTGAAGCAAGGGGCAGTATTTTGAGGGGGATTAATGGCAGTGTGTGTTTCACTGTAAGATACTTCAAAAAAAATTTGAACCTCCGTGTCCGCTGGTCACACCCCCCCATGTCCTCCCCACTTAAGATGCAGTGTTTCCGCTGGGAGTTGCGAGGGCTGGCACGGTGATTGGACTTGGGGTCTTTACATCACCTGAGACTTTCGGTGTTCGTCTTCTCAACTGCTGAAGTCTGCACTTCAGTCCTGTGCAGGCTCCTTTCAGCTCTAAAGTATGGAATCCAGGCCAAGCATCTCACTAAAAGGGTTCCTTTCAGCTCTTTCCCGAGTGCTGCGTGCACTGGATTGAGGTGCCGTATTTTGGAAATTCATGTCTGTGCCTGCGATTTGCCATTTATTTTGTGGAATAAAATAGTTCTTCTAAGTGATTTGTCTTCAAAGTTTTTGTTTTGGCTGGGGGTAGAGCTCAGGGTAGAGCGCTTGCCTCGTATGGGTTTGATGCCCAGCAGTGCAAAGGTCAGTCATCAGTCAGTCAGTCAAATTGTCGTTACCACTGCTTTAAATTTCACCAGGCTTTCACATGAGCTGCGTTCTACCAGTTTATAAAGCAAATATGCTAATAAACAAGGAAAGACCCCAGCTGGCTTTCCCTAGACTGCGTCACACTGTAGTCCCTCAGCCGGTACTTCCTGTGGAGAATCCATGCACTTATTACCGCTACAGGTAAATTAAGAAAGTTTCTTCAGAAGTGTGTGGATAGTAGAAGCATACTTTATTTTTATTTTTTTGTCTGTTTTGGAGACAAGGTCTTGCTATGCAGTTCAGTCTGGCCTTGAGTTCACTTTGTAGCCCAAGCTGGTCTTGAACTCAACAATGATCCTCCTGCCTCAGTCTCCTGAGTGTATACTTTTTGCTCTAGGTTTTTTTTTCTTTTCTTTTGGTCTCTATGGAGAGATAGCATGAGGAAACAGAAGGTAAAATCATCCAGGTGTGGTGGCACATGCCTATAATCCCAGCTACTCAGGAGGACGAGGCAGGAGATCACAAATTCGAGCCCAGCCTGGGCAATTTAGTGACATAGTGAGACCTCGTATCAAAAAAACAAAACAAAACAAAACAAAACTAAACAAAACATATATATATATATATATATATATATATATATATATATAATAAATGTCTGGGATGGTGGATTGGAATGAAAGCTGTGGGCTTAATACCCACTACCATAAAAAACAACAAAAGGGGAAAAAACCCCTTACAAATTAACAAGGAAATTAAGAGATTAAGAAGAAACAGCTGATAGTCTAGAACAGGTGCTATGATTGCTTGTGTCTAGATGCTCCCCCAAAGCCTCGTGCAGTCATAGGTGGAGCTTTTCCTAGCTGGCTGAATTTAGAATGTGACTGATTGATGGTGCAATGCTAGGATTAAGGGTGGGTGAGTGGTGGGGCACTGCCCTAATCCCTGTAGCCTGGGTACAGTATAAGGAACAGAAACAGGCTTATCTTGTCCCTTGCTTGTTTTGCTGCTTTCTGCTCACCATGAACCGTTTCTCCTCTGCCATACCACCTTGCTGTGGAGCTAGCCGAGTATGGACTGAGACCTCTACAAAGTCTGAGCCAAACAAAGCTTTCCCCCTTTAACTTTGGGTGCCAGGTATTTCACCTCAGCAATGAGAAAAAGTATCTCTGTTGGGTTGGAGGATGGGTCACCGTCCCCAGGCGTGTGCTTGTGAGCCTGTCATTTGGAGAGAATTTCCAGCTCCAGGAGCTCCTGGGTCTGTTTCCTTGCCCCAGCAGTCTGGGCACCCTAACTGGGTAGGCACAGCCCAGACGCCACACCCCACCCTAGGCCTCTCCTGGCCAACACTGGAGCTGGGGACCCTGCAGTGAGAGGAGGGCGCCCGCAACGCACATCCCCGACTCCTGTGCTCACCACCTGCATGTGAGAGAATCCAGACCCAGTGACATGAGCCTCAGTTGTGTGCAGAAGTTCCTGTCTAGTGCCAGTCCGTGGTGCCCCTTGCTGCTGGTCCAGCTCTGTCCAGCCTGTCCCGGATGCGCCATAGATGGCTTTCTTCTGTCTGGGGCCCAGCACATCTTTTAACGCCTCTGAGGCAGCCCAGGCCCACACGGCTGCACCTCTGTGTCCCTGTCTCCCTGTGCCGTACTGCTATGTAATTGCCGCTTGACTTGTGTTCCCCACCAGACTGACTTGACACTTGGGGACCATGGGTGTTTCTCATGTTTGCCATCCTAGCACCTGGCCAGAAGTTGGCAACGAATCAACAGATGTTAATGAATTCCTCACTTAACCAATGTCATTAATGCACATCTTTGTCGAGCAGAGAACTGTGCTGTAGGAAAAGCAAGGTCCTGCTCAGCCCTTACCAGTTCTGCCACCTGGGGTGAGCAATGTTGTCTTTCTTTCTCTGGCCCTTGGCCTCCGTATCTGTGAGATGGGGTGAGAACAGCTGTGTGTTCTGTAAGATGGGGTGCAACATTATAAAGTTCTATAAAACCATGAACTTAAAGGGTTTGATGCATAGTAAGAACACCTTAGCTGCCATTATTATTATTAATAATAATAATTATTTGCCATCAGTGGGTCAATGGCCAGCAGTCCTGAGGGACTAGGAAAGAACAGAAAATCTAACAACTAATCTACCCTCCTCCTTTCCTTCCATCCTGTTGAGATTCTGATGCAAATTAAATCACTGTGATAGGGAGGCAGCAATAAGGAAGACTGTATTCTGTGTCTCTTGGGTTTATTTATGTTTTTGAAACAGGGTCTCGCTGTGTAGTTCAGGTTGGCTTTGAACTGACTGTGTATCCGAGGCTGGCCTTAACTCTTAGCGCTCGTTCTTCCTCACACTCCAGAGTGCTGGGATTATAGATGTGCGCCACCACACACAGCTTCTCTCATATTTTTAAAGTAGACAGCTAAATAGGACAGTAAATATGCCAAGCTTTGTTTTCAGTGTTTTGCATGTCATTATTATGATTATTTTGTCTTTTTGAGATAGGATCTTGCTATACAGTTCAGGCTGGCTTTGAGCTCACTTTGTAGCCCAGGCTGGTCTTGAACTTGCAACGATCCTCCTGCCTCAGCCTCCTCAGTGCTGGGATTATAGGCATGCACCACCATGCCTAACCCAGTTTAATCAGATGCTTGATGATTTGCATACATTTGCACGTGTTTCATTCTTCTGTACAACTCTTTAGACTGTTGAAGAAATAGGCCCCGAGAGCTCAGCCACTTGCTGAGATCACACAGCCAGTGGGTGGTAGAGCCAGTCTCAGAAACCAGGCCAAAGCTCCAGGGGTCACTTGGCAGAAATGCCACCAGGAACCAGGCACTGTGCCCCATGCCGGGAGATGACCCAGAACACTGCCCCTCATGGTGGCTGGGTCAGGCAGAGTCACAGTCACAGAGAAGTGGCAGCGTTTGGAGATGGAGGGGAGGGGGCTGCAGCCAGATGAACTGTGCCGTGGGACATCTGTGAGGACCCACACCTGGGAAGGGAAGAGAGGTGTGGATTTGCACTGTGGCCTGGTGTCCAGGGGCAGGGAGGGCCCTACGCAGATTCAAGAACAAAGGTCACAGCTCTGGGCTCGGTCAGCTGCTTGAGGCTTCACTTGGACTGGCTTTAAACAATAGCTGAGAACTAACTCACAGCTGGCAGGATGGACCTTTGGGGAGAACCCGAGCACAGAGCTCAAGTACCAGAAGAGTCTCGGAGTTTGAGTCATTCTGGACCCATTCTGCAAAAGATAGGCTGTGTGTAGGTTTGGGAGTATTTTTCAAGGGGGAACAATATAATACAGGACATACATTTTATATGATTATTTATAATAGTCACCCAAAGAACGATATACAAAAGAGTGCAGGAAATCTGTAGACCAAGAATCCAGCTGAGGGCCAGCAATGTCCTGCATGAGTCCAGCTTAAGACCTAGAGCTCATAATAATGCCTCCCACAAGTTGACCCAGAGGCCCAGAGCCCATAACAATATTTCATGCAGACCTGTTTCATGAATCTGTGCTGGGAAAGCCCAGAGGTCAGTGGTAGAATCTGGGAAGTCTGTGCCAGCAGGATGAAGGATCTGTGCTAGCAGGCTGAGGGATCTGCCCTAGAGCCAGGAAGTGAGGCTCAGAAGAACCAGAGCTCCTCCAAAAGGTATCACAGCCATCCTCAGCAACAGTGAGGTCTCGAGCTCCTCTGATGATCAAGATGGCCAAGTTCCCATCAGGAAAGCCAACGCAGCAAGCTTCTCAGGAGACTGAGTTGTGTACCATCTTCCCCTCTGGAGCCAGGAAGCGATGCTCAAAGTGAGGACCAGAGCTCCCCTAAAGGGACCCGAAGCTATTCTCAGTGCCAACAAGTTCCTGAGCTCCTTGGAGGATGAAAACAGCCAAGTTCATCAGGAAAGCCAGCACGACGAGCTCCTCCAAAACAACCAACAGCTCCTTACAGCTTCTATCTATCAGCTCCCAACAGCCTTTCTCAGCTCCCAGCAGCCTTTTTCCGCTTCTCCAGTTCTGCCTCTTATGCTGCTGGCAGGAGTCCCTAGGTGGGCCTCCCGCACCCAGCCCCACGCTTATTCAATTCAGCTAGGGGTTATAGATTGACCACCAGTTGTCAGTCGACTACAGGCTGGCAGGCCACTTTGTAGGGTGAGACAGCAGCACCGGCCCACGGCGCTAACAACTTAGCATCCAGATGTTTGACGCCTAGCTTAAGCTGGCGGTCGGACAGTGACGAGAAAACTCTGTGTGACTTTGCTGGCACAGTGACAGTAATAAATCAGACGTTCATACTTGCAAATGGCGTTTCTGATTTGCTGCATTACCACATTAACGGCCAGTGCTGCCGTTTGATCTGCACCTGATATGATAAGAAGCTAATTATACAACGGGGTGACCCAGTGGCAGGGCTGTTTTGGTCATAGCAACACAATATTTATATGGACAGCAAAGTCAGGCTGCTAATTCAAGATGCAGTCTTTCCAGAGACTGAGCCAGAGCAGTGCAAACAACCTTCCCTGTTCTTCACTCACACACTCCCCGGGGCCGGGAGGCACAGGTCTGAGTTATTTTTTTTGTCAGTTACTAGTGTGGAAATGGTTCACTGATGACCTTTCTTATAAGTATTTTTATATGACCTAGTCTCAGTCATAAAGTGCAATCCATGACAGCACGCCTAAACATAGAATACCAAACTGGGTTTCCGCGTGATGATTTGTAAAGACAGAATCTCAGGCATTATTTTTTCCCTTGTAGATTTTATCAGATTACACAAGGAGCACATAGGTGGGGAGACATTTGAAGATTTAAGTATTAGATACAATCACTGTGACTAGTGTTAGGCTTTAATTGCACTAATGGCCCATTACAATTGAAAAGGTGAAAAAATTAGCTAAGCCATCATAGCTAGGAACTTAGTGTCTAAATGTTTGATTTGTACCACTGCTGTGTTTGCTGTTGAGTAATGACACAAAACAATCCCTGTAAGTGCTCCGTGGAATGGTGATCATTTTAAATCGGTTGTTCACTCGTGAAAACAGTGTGGTTTGTGCCACCTGATGGGACTGTCCCAGGCTGCCCAGTGGGACAGTCATGTGTGTACCAGTGGTGGTGTAGAGCCACCTGGCAGCCAGACATACAGATTGTGGCCCCAGCACGAATGTTTTAATATGGGTAGAAGCATCAGAACAGGGTCTAATGCACAGTAACTGACATTTGTTACGGACACTCAAATTGAAATGAACGTTTTGGACCCGACGCACCTGTCCTTCTAACTATGTTACTAGTTTATTAGGTTCTAGACCATGTTTCTGGAATATTTCAATTTCATTTGTATTCCAGGACCTTTAACCTTATTTCTGAACTGTTCTTCTGGGGTCCACTGTAATGGGCTGGGATCCATCAGCTTCCTTCTTTGGATCTCAGGCCACCGACACCATAGCTGGTCCTACTGTGACTTACGTCTGTACACAGACTGTACCCTAGTAAATATTGATGAAAAAAATGGGGCTTAAGATGTCCTTGTCTGCTCAGCAGCACGCCTGTAGGTCAAGGTTCATTGGTTTTGCTTGGAAGTAGAAAATGTTTCTACAGAATGTATTTGATCTATTTGATACCTGCAGTGAAGAGACTTTGTAGAGACTCCTGTTTGATCGTTAAATTATTGCCTCAACTCAGTGGGACTGTGGAGTCCAGTTGTTTGGTCTACCACCATCAAGATATTGCTGGGAAGATAATTTAGATGTCTTTCACTTACCTGTAGATTTTGAATAAACCAGATACACTCTGGAAAGTGGCTGGGCCTCATCCAATGAACTGAAGGCCGTAACCGAGCCAGGAGCGAGGTCCCTCAGTGCAGGAACTCTCTTCAGATGGCAGGCTGGGGTTCCGGCTGGCATTTTCAGTCTGCTGCTTTTCCTGCCAATTTCAGACTTGCGGCCTCCACAATCTCATGAGCCAGTTATATGAACTAAACTCTCTCTTGATCTTGTTTCCCTGAGCAACCCTGACCAGTACCCCAGAAACCCTGTATTTGCTCAGTCTCTGTTCCCGCATTTTCCCTCAGTGGCTGCCATGTCTGCTGGAGCCATGGGCCTTCCCACCCAGCAGGGCTGTGACCGGCACGATCTTAGCTGTCCAAGCCTGGTCCTGGCCACTGGCCCCAGGGGACCTCACTTTTGCCTGTAGGGTTGATACTTGTGTGTAATTGTGAAGAATCCAGAAACAGCTGGTTCCATGGCTGATGGGGACTCCTTGTTTGTCTCCTCACTTGTGGCCTGTTGCACCGTCATGGCAGGAGGCAGATACACACTCTCAAAGCCCCTGATACAGCGAGTCCCTGGCCCTTCACTTATATTTAGGACTGAGGAGATGTTTACATTTGAACTGCTGGTGAGGGGCCCAGATGCTGGGTCAGGAGGAGCCTTCAACGGGTCATTGTCCTCTGCAGTTTTTGCACAATTTGTGGCTTCATTGTCTCATTAAAAAATAATATAAAATGAAATCAGACTGAAAAATTCACGTTGGTCCTAGGCAAGGATGCTGAAAGCAGCGCCTGGACATGCGAATCTGTGGGGACAATTGATGATGGGCTGTGTGTGCGACATTGCCGTGGTTCCAGGCTAAAGTAGGAGCCGGTAAAGGAGCCAAGTCCCATTTCTATTTTTAAACCCTGGACTCCTCTAAGCCTCAAAGTAGGAAAGAAAACGAAAGGGGAGGATTGACACATGGACAAGAAAAGAGATCTGGGTTTGGGGTACGACCTGGAGATTTTATCAAAATGAGAAAACATGGCAGCTTCCCTCTCTTCATTCATGGCTTTAATAAGAACACGGTGGGAAGAGTTCGCAGTACATTTCTGTGGATGCTGCCCGTAACATCAGGAGGGCACACACGCGTCACCCTGTGTCACACGTGTTCATGGATGTGTATGCACGTGGGGTGCCCACATTGGGCCCTGTCAGCGCACCTCAGGTTATGGGTTCCACCTGGCACGGCCGCCCAGCTGATGCTGATGCCGGATGGGAAGGGCGTGGACCTTTGGGAGTGACGGGGGCTCCACTGTTGGTACTGAGCTCGGCTGGAGAGGGGGACAGCGAGGCAGAGGTGGCCTCTTCCGCTCATGCAGGGGGTTGGGGGAACTGCAAAAGCAAGTTTATGGCTGGAAAAGTAACACAGCAGCAAAATGAATCACATAGAAGGGTAGAACCCAAGGTATAAGGTAAATGCCGGAGTCTTTATTAACATCAAGAAGTCACTGGCTCAGTAAGGAGACAGCTCTTCCTACGGGAGAGTCCACATGCTGTGTTCATCAGCTTGAGGCTCAGGAGATGAGTTTTGTCCCTTGTTCCACTGTCCTCCCCTCTCTGAGCAGCGTGGACAGGATTCAGTGACTTGCTCTCAGAGAATAGGGATGGAAAGGAAAAAACAGTGACTGTGCAACACTGCTCTGTGCAGATGACGCCGTTAACATGGTCAGTGACAAGTCGGGTGACACGATGCTGAGGGCACTTTGCCTCATGGCATTTTCCCCAGTTCTCAGGCCAGTTGTGAGAAAATGCCAGACAAGGCCAAACTGAGAATACTCTATATGTCTATAGAATACTCTTCGGAGCTGCCAAGGTCCTTAATCCTCACCGTGAGGTTATCCAGAAGGGGAATCTTTTTTTTTTTTTCCCGGGACCGGGGATCGAACTCAGGGCCTTAGTGCTTAGCGGCAAGCACTTACCCCACTGAGCTGTACCTCCAGCCCCAGAAGGGGAATCTTAAAGGACTATTAGGCCATGAGCGCTCTGCTCTGCCCTCTTTTGAGTGGGTTTGCTGTGGGGATTATGGGAATGGGTGTTACTCTGGGAATGGCTTCTTGATTTAAAAAGGTGAGTTCCTTTCTCTTTCCCTTGGGCATTGTTTCTTACCCTTCAGCCTTATGCTGTGGATGATGTAGCAAAAAGGCGCTTGCCAGATGGCGGGTCCCTTTACCTTGGAGTTCTCGGCCTCTGGCTGTGTCAGAGATACTGGGTTTGTTCTCTGTAAATTACCAGGTCTTGAGTCTTCTGTTAATGCAGCATGAGAGAGACTGAGACAAAGGGTTTTGTTCACAGCCTGTTAGGAATGAAGCTACCTATGGGATGTCGTCCAGTCGCTGTGTTATTTGGAGCCCTGAGGTGACCTACAGGGTGTGACCGTGCTTTTGACAGGCAGCGTTTATCATCAAACCAGCAATTGAGGCAATGAGGAAACAACAACCTGCTAGGTTTCTGGGGAGATCTGCTCACTTATCAAGAACAGCTTGGTGCCCAGCTTGGACTTTTTCCTTGCAATAAATCCTTCTAACAGAGCTTGCTCCCTTCCATGATGTCCAGAAGCTGGAGGCCGCGAGCACAGAGCACGGTTCCCCAGTTCAGGGTCTGGGGAAGGTCTGTCAGTGCCTGGGGACACCAAGGCCGGGACATCAGGTGGACTGGGTCCAGCCTAGTCCACAGTGTTGCCAGGTGGTGCATGGCAAACACAGTGGGGCTGGGAGGAGGCTTCTGTCACATGACTCACCCTCTCAGAATAACTGGAAATCATGGTGGACTCTTACAGAGTTGTCAAGCTGAAAAGTCTCCATTCAGTTTGGCTTCTCCAAAAAATACTGGGTAAATATATAGCCAAGAAGCATCTTATCAGTTGCTGTTCAAGGGATGAAAACATTTTTAACACTGACATAAGCAAAATGCAATAGGGAAGAGCAACATGTAACACAGGGATTGCATAACCCCTAGTTAAACAGAAGATTGTAGATAATTGCTCCTGTATGACATTGTGTTTTTAAGTTCAAGTGCTAAGGTTTGTTTTGAGCTGTGTGCCACCCTGCTTGAGTCACTCCTATCTTGTCTCCCCAATTTACAGACCTGGAAAATTTCCATTTTTCTTACATTGTCTGAGAGCAGGATTTGCCAGAGTTGTCTCACTGCTGTGGCTGTTTGTTCTAGATTTCTTAGAACAGAAGATTCTCTGACAAGGAACTTCACCCCTTCCAATACCTGTGCTGCTTTAGAAGAGAGCTTTCCATAAGAGCAGGCAGGAAGATGATTCAGGAAGAGACAGGGGCATTGAGAGCAGCCTGACCTGTCCCCGGGCCCCATGGGGATTTGGCCTCTGTCGATGTCTCAACTCTCGTGTGCATTTTATAGGAAGATTTTGGGGATGAGGATGTGGAAAGGGAAAGGTGGGAAGCAGGTGAAAGAGAAAGAAATGGGCTTGATAGTGGAGGTCCCCATCAACCATGTTTAAAGGGAAGAAGGAAAGAGGTAGGAAGTAGGAGCAAGACCAGGCACACGTGACCAGCAGGCCTCTGAGAGGGAGCCACACCGAGGGTGTGGAAGCCAGTTGTAGCACAGCGAAACAGGTCACAGTACGAACAAGTCAGTAATGCAGGGTGAAGTAATGCTTGATGTCTTGGCACCTGTAGGCTCTGTCTCTCTGCTTCCTGAAGCTGTGGCCACTTGCCTTTCTCTCTTTCCACGTTTCCTGAGGCTGCTCCTGTACCCCGAATTTCCTCCACCTCCCGCTGTGCTTCTCTGTGTGCCCTGACACCACCCTTCCTGGAGCACACCCACTGAATGGCGGGGAGGGGAGACGGCATCTTGTGCACCTCATGATCTCACCTATTTTCCGAGGTGTGCTTCACCACCACACTTGTCCTTTAGCTCCTAAGTGTTAGCAGCATACAGAGAACTTTTATTAAGAAGTGTGCTAAGTCAGAGGCTCAGACACGATATCACACCACGGAGATCAGCCTGCCCCACCGCCGCTGGAAGAGAACACAGTCCCCGTGGTCTGTCGTAGACTGCTGTTGGCCTCTCCTGCTCCTTTCCCCCTTCTCCCTTGCTTCTTCCTCCCTCATGCTGTCCTCCCTTTTCAGTCTTGTGTTCTCTGCTCCTGGCCTTTCACCTCTCCTAGTTTGGCTTCTCCCAAACAGCGTCCCTTGGAGGGCTGCTGTTCTTTGTCCAGAACACAATTCCCATGTAGCAGCAGATCTTCTTGGGGTGCACAGCCCATCCTGTAACAGAGTCAGGAGGTGGTAGGGAGTAGCTTGTGTTGGACAGGAAAGGTGCTAGAGGCACCTGTTTGCCAAACTTAGTGCTCTGTGGCAAGGATGTGGCTCCATCTTAGGTGCCAGCTACAACCATGCAAGTTAGCACAGTGGAGGTTGTGACTGTTACGGGTAGGAAAAGGGGGACATATTAGGTTACGTCACCGTTTGTAGCCCTGACAGGGATACAGATGAGAGTGTGAGGGGCCTGTTAATAGTTATGACAGGACAAGGGGTACAGTTGGGGATGGCCTTGGGCAGGTTGGCTTTCCAAGGGCTACAGTGGCTGTCATAGTCTATTATATGTTGCTATAAAGAATGTCATAGAGCAGGTAACTCGTGAAGGAACAAAGTTTATTTAGCTGAGTTTCTGGAGACTGGGAAGCCCAGGGCAGCATCTGGACCTTCCTCCTGCATCCCAGCATGACGGGAGGTGCAAGGGCAAGTGAGGAAGACAGAAGAGAAAGCTCAAGAGCCGGACTCCTCTATAACAGCCCACTCTCGAGATGATTAACCCAGTCTTATGATAGCTAGCGCATTCCTAAGATAAGGAGATGAGTCCAGCGCAAGGGCCCCACCCTCTGCCCAGGCCCCACTTCCCGACACCAGGGTGTTGGAGGTTACACAGATTGTTCCATTGCACAAATTGGAGACACAGCCAAACTGTAGCAGGGATGTTTCCAGCAAAAAGGTGGGAGAGGATGGACAGAGCTTGGGGGAGGGGAATCTTAAACTCAGTGGGTTGGGTTTAGAGTGCTGTTTTTGGAGGAAAACATTGAAGAAAACACTCCATGTGCTAAGCTTCAACAAGATAAAGAGATAAAATGGGTAACTGGGTCAAGTCTGATGTAATTATTATGAAAAGAGACTAAAGGGAAGTTTTCCCGCTTTCTCTTTTCTTTGGTAGATGTCCGGTTGATGTAGGCCACTGTCTTTCAACTGTTTCTTGCATTTGGGTTTTCAAGGACCCAAGTCAGGAGCTGCCTGTGGGGGTCTGAGGCCAAGTTTCAGCACCTGCTACAGTCTAAACCTGATTGACACTCCTTGGTTTGCTCTTTGTAATGCCTTAAGTATGTTATTATGTGGTTGAACATTGAGAGAGAGAGAAAGGCGCGCGCGTGAGAGAAACTCACTCTGTATTGCTTTAAAAGCCACTGATGTAGGGCAAGTCTCTGTGTGAGTCCAGGGACAAACTGCAGAAACGGCTCCCAGAGTGATTATCCTTCCAGTTGTCGTCACCAAATGGCCCCATTTATACCGCATACGCACATGCAAATGTGCTCTTCTAGGTTTTCCTTGTTTTCTTTTTAAGAGAAAAACATTTTCTCTCACTTGGTCTCAGAAATGTACTATATACTAGTATCTATACTTACTCTGCTGTTTCAGGGTACAGAGTATGTACTCATTGTGGAACAGAGTTATTGGAAGACTGGGGTATGGGGAGGCAGGGAAGGGGATTCTTGTACTCTGGTGACAGGATACTGAGGGAGCACTGGGACTGTTTCCTTACTTCCACTCGTTGTTTCCTTTTGTAATCGGTGTCCCTGTTCTGAGATGCTGGAAATGTTCCTGAAATCGTTGTTAATTAAGATTGTGCTGGCCAGTTTGCTGTCACTGCAACCTGTGTTTTATGTCTCATGTAAACAATTTTGATAGAATGTTGAAGCTCTTGAGCTATTCAGTAAAACAACACAACCTACATCTATAGCTTTAAAATTTCTGGTAGATAAGAAAGAAACATGTGAAATCCATTTGCATTATTTTATTTTGTCTTTTTGAGATAGGGTTTCACTATGTAGTTCAGAGTGGCCTTGTATTCATTTTGTAGTGAAGGCTTGCCTCAAGCTTGCAGTGATCCTCCTGCCTCAGCCTCCCAAGTGCTGGGATTACAGGTGTGCACCATCACACCTGGCTTCATAATTTTGTTTGAACAATATATCCAAAGTATTATTTCAAAATGAAGTCTGTATGTCTTAGTTACTTTTTTCCTTGCTGAGACAAAATACTCAACACCCAAAGTGAAAGGAGGAAAGGTTTGTTTAGCTCACAGTTTGCAGAGGTTTTAGCCCATACTTGGCTGGCCCCAAGGCAGGGCGGTGTGGCAGAGGGGCATCACAGAGGAGAAACAGTTCATAGGGAGCACAAGGTAGCAAAGCAATAAGGGATGGCTGAGTTCTTTCTGTCCCTTATATCTTATTCAGCCTACTTAGGATGGGCAGTGCTCACACCCTTAATCCCAGTGCCTTTGATCCAAGCATTGAACCATGAATCAGTTCCCGCTTCACAGACTTTAGGTCTAGTCACCTCTGGAAAAGTCCTACCTATGGCTGTGGAGGGACATCTAAACACAATCCATAACGTTTCGGCTCTGGACCTTAAAAGACTCATGTACATCCATTTATGCAAAAGATACTTAGTTCATCTCTAAGAGTTGCCAAAGTCCTAACAGTTTCAGCGTTGCTGAAATGTGCAAGTCCCAAGTCTTCCCTGAGATTTAAGGCAAACTCTGAGCTGTGAGCACCTGTACAAATGAAGACAGTTAAACACGTCCAACATGCAGTGGCACAAGATAGAACCTTCCATTCCAAAAGTTACAAACGAGAACAACAAGGAGCAGGAAGAAAGCAAGACCAAAGTCCAGTGGGACGGGCACTAAATCTACATCCACTTCCAGCCTTCCTGGCAATCAGTGTCAAGTTGTGAACTCTAACGGGTTTGGGTGACCCTTCGGGTGGATGTAGTCCTCTCGGCTTCTGTCTGGGGCTGGCTTTGCCAACTCCTTGCAGCTTTCCTTGGATGATCCATGGTTTCGATTCTCCAAAATTGTGGGGTCTCCACTGCAACTTTGGCTTTACACTCAGACCTTCACACACTGCCCTCTCAGGGGCACACTTCTTTGGAAATCTGAGTGGAAGCCTTCCTGATGTCACAACTTTTGCATTCTGCATGCATGTGGATGATGCCAAGATACACTGCCAGCCGGAGCAGCAGCGGGACTTCCTTCTTTCTTGGCTGTAGGGGTCCAGTGCCATGAATCTAATCCCAAGATACAGCTTCCCAAGTTCTCCTGTTCCTTCTTGGCAGTCACAGTTTCCTCTGCTCTGTCTTTTTAGTTCACAGCTTTATTAGAATTTCCTTTCTGGCTAAACTATAAATGTTCTGCATCATCCTGCTGGGCTCTTTGCTCTTGATTCTCAACATAAATTTAGCAAAAAACCCTCAACTGTAGCTGTGCCATGGCCTCAATATTAGACTATTTTGAAATTTCTTCTGACATTAATTAGTCCTCCACCCTTCATTAATCTCAGTCTCAGGAAAAGTCTGTAGACGTGAGCAAAATGCAGACAAACTTTCTGCCAAGCCACAATACATATTGTCTGGAATCCAACAGTCAATGCAGTCCTTCTTTCCAACAGAGCCTGGTCTGTATCAGCAAGATTTCTGTCAACCTCTGGTTTTCTGAGTTCTGACCAGAATCTCCCATCAAGTACAGTCGAAGGTGTTCCAGCTATACTTTTTCAGCTGGCATCGCCCAACCTTCCAAACTCTTTCCACAAGCCAATCCCAAAGGCTCTTGAGCCTCATGGCCAGATATAGTCACAGCAATGACTCCACTTCTCTGGTACCAAATTCTGTCTTAGTTACTTTTCTCATTGCTGAGACAAAATACCTGACACCCAAAATTAAGTGGGAAAAACTTATTTTGCTCACAGTTTGTAGAGGTTTGAGTCCATAATCAGCTGGCTACAAGGTAGGCTGGTTTTGCTAACAGCTCATGGTGGGCAGAAGATAGCAAAAGCAAGGGACCTTAACAGTATCTTTCCAGGCTACTTAGGGTGGGTAGCAGTCATACCTTTAACGCTAGTGCCCTTGATTCTAGCACTGCATCATGAATCAGTACTAGCATAACACACTGCAGACCCAGCTACCTCTGAAAAGACCCCACTGGTGACTGCATAAGGCTTTGGGGGCACATCTAAACTCAAACCATAACACTATATAAAAATTATTGAGACATTTGACTTTTTTCTTTTTCTTCATTTGTCTGAAATATTCAGTGCAGATTTTGTACTTGGAGTGCATCTCAATTTAGACTAGCTATGTCTCAACTACTCAGTGGTTATAGCAATGACTGTAACCAGGTGACCAGTGGCCACTGTCTTAGAGGATCTACCTATTTTCTAGCACTAGATGCTGACATATGAAATTAAAATGTGTCCATTCTTTTCTTGGGAGTGACAGAGACTTTCTTCTTGATTAGACTCTACTTAGGCTTGTCTGAGCTCCTTTTCAGTTAGTCTGTGCTCTTGGCTGGACTCATCTTTACGAACCCAATTTTACCAAGAATCCTGTCAAGCTAGTTGAGTAAGAATCCCCTATTCTCAGTGTCTGAGCCGTGTCAGTATCTCACCAAGTTACTCACTCCCATCATTCTCTAAGTAATGTCTGAGCACCCTGGCCTCCCTTCAGCAAGGATCCTGTCAGATCAGTTTCGTAAAGAACTAGCCTTCTGTTTATCCTCTTTTCTGTTGCTGTAACTAAATACTACAGACTGGGAAGTTTGTGAAGAACAAAAGCTTATTTAGTTTGTGACTCTGGAGGCTGGGAAGCCCAACTGTTACAGGAATTCTGGGTGCTGTAGGGTCTTCGTAGAGATTCTTTCCAGGTTCTTGTCCTAAACAGAGAATTGGTCAAAACAAGTGCAAAAGGTAGTTAAGTTTTACACTTGTTAAAGGTAGGAAAAGAAGCACGTTCTGAAGAGCGAGGATGGGCCAATTAAAAAAGGAAAAGAAGTATGCTTTGCAGTGCAAGGGTGAGTCATTGAAGAGAGAGAGCACAGTAGAGAGAACACAGTGGCCATGAGGTTGGTGGTGGCCATCTTTTTCTTTTCTATCTTTCTATCTCCCCTTCAGATGTCAGACCTAGGCCATCCTATTGAAAACCTGCTTGGTTTTTGTGCCAGAGAAACTGAAGATAGTACTTTCTGATTGGTCCTGGATGTATAACTTGGGAACTCTTTCTGTGGGCATGTGTCTTGGGTCTCTGTGACTGACAGGTCACACCCACTCACCCAGCAGGCTGGCCACACCTTAATCCCCTGCCTCACAAGAGCCAATGTATGCTGAGAGCATTCTTGTGTCAGAGTGTGGCTGAGGGGTTCTTAGGGCCAGAGGGAGCGTGTGTGTTAATGCAGATTTCTCTCCTCTTTTTGTAAAGCCACTAATTCCTCTGTGGGGACCCCGCCCTGGTGAATTAAATTCTCCTTACCTCCCCAAAGCCCTGCATCCACGTATCAACATGTATGTCCAAGGATTAAGTTTTTTTAACACATGATTGTTTGGGGGACATATCTCAACCTTAGTACCCCTTAATAATTTTCCATTGATCAGCCCCTACCCCACACCATCACTGTACCTCTCAGCTAGAAACCTCCATTTTTCTGTGCTGTAGAATTCAGCGCAGTATCTCCCCTCTGCTGCAAAGCCCTTAAAGAATCATCCCCTAATTCAGGTTTGCCTTTCTATTCTCAGACAGGTGTTAGAAGAGATTTTTGTTTTGTTTTGTTTTTTTTAATAGAAGCTGTCTCCAAGGACCATACTGTAGGCATGGTCTAATCCCCAAACACGCACTCCAATATAGGCCAATCTGGATGTGGGGCCTGCAGCACACTTCCCGGCTTTGTGAACTCAGGCCTGGTGCTGCAGCTGTCCCTGCATCAGGGGCTCATGGCTGGCTGCAGGAACCAGGCCTGCTCTAGGCCACGCCCCTTGTACTGAGCAAGCTGCAAGTGCTGCTGGGCTGCTGCTGTTACCATCGTCAGTACTAGCTGGGTTCTCCATCACAGCTACTGGCCTACTGAGGGATTCGTAGGACACTTCAAATCTAACTAGGGTCAGGAGTCAGTCAGTCTAGAAAAGCCTCCAGAGAAACATTAGCCAGAAGTCCCTGCTAGACTATCAGTGTATTTAGAGTTAAACTCTGCTACTGTCGAGAGGTTGAAAAGAAATAGACTTGGCACATTCTAAGCCTGTAGTGCTCTGGGCTGCATTCCAAGTTCTGAGACTGGGCAGCTACAGAAGCTCCTCCCACACTACCCATTATCCTCTCAGGTACAGGTAGGTGACTGTCAGTCCCAGTGTGCACGGTTTTCTGGCCTGAGGAACCATGGCATTAAAACCAAACAACATTGGAAGGCTAAGATAGGAGAATCATGAGTTCAGTGCCAGCCTGAGCCACATCCCATGCAAGACCCTACTTCAAAAAACCAAACTAAACAAACAACAAAAAACCCAACCCCAGAGGAATAGCTTTTCAGTAATTTCATGTAGTGCCCAGCAAAGCCAGCTACGAGGGCCAGGTGTACCACAAGGTGAGAGACCGCAGTCCTTCCATTTGGACGTGGGGACCCCAAAGTGTTCATGATTAATCCAGTGAAGTCCAACCTGTCACAGAGCCAGTCTTTGCTCCCTCAGAGGCTGTGCCTGGGATGGTCCCTGATACCACGGGCTAACAGGTCACTCCTGTCACAGACTCATTTGTCCCAAAAGGAACTCCAGGCACTTCCTTGTAGGTAGAGAGCATGTGGAAGATTCACCAGAGCCCTCAGCAAGGTCTTGCAAATCCTTGTGGTCACCAGGCAAGAGGAGGACCTGTTCTTAGCTCCATACCCTGTGCTTGATCTTGTGGTGTGGCCGAGGTGAAGGTCTGGGGCCTTTCTGTTGTGTGGCTGCTTGTACATTAGGGCAATGGCTGAGTCAAGGTGAACTTGAAATGTGGGTAGAGCATCCCGCTTTATTCCTTCAGGACGGATTTCAGGACCACAGTGGGGGTCTGAAACAACAGATTGTACTGAATCCCATGTGTTTTACTTTTAAAAAATATACAGACATTGTGATAAAGTTTTAGTTACGAATTAGGCATAGTAAGAGTAGTAACAATAATCTAACATATATCTCAGCAACCTCAACGTAGTTTTTCTTTCCTTGTTCAGTCAAGATCTCTCACCTTTTCACTTAACAGAGGCTCTTCGTTGGCCTGTCTGAGTTGCCTATATGACCATGGCTGTGCTTTGGAGCCATAAGTAAGGAAAATAAAGGTTTCTGAACACATGCACTGCAGTAATTACCTCCACAGTTGGCTCATTAACTCAGACAGCTGTGAGGAGACTCATGGGCCGGTAGTGGAGTGAGTGTGGGTCCCTGAGTGGGGCTAGATTTGTGTCCTGGATAGACCAAGACTTGGTGGGTTGGTGCAGAACAGACAGTGTGAGATTAAAACTTAGTTTATTTCTAGATTTTTTCACTTAGTATTTCTGGCACACAGCTGACCTTGCATAACTGAAATCATAGAAAGCAAAGCCATGGATGAGAGAGGATTACTGTAATCTCAAGGCAACAGGGATGGGAATGACTTTTCATTTCCCGCCCACCTGCAAGTGCAGGGGCAGGGTGTGCTCCCTGGGTTTAAACTTGAGAGTCGAGTTTCAGGGATACATAGGTCTGCAGTTCCTGGCGGCGGTGGAGCTTACATTTAGGTGCATGAAGTGTAGTAAAACAAGAGCTTAGGAGAAAAGACAGGTCGGCCCAGGGATACAGCTCAGCGGTGCAGCGCCCGCCTGGCGCGCACAAGGCAGTGAGTTCGATTCCTGGTACCAAAAAAAAAAAAAAAGTGAAGCCGAGGGGAGAAAACGATCAGAATCAAGGGTTTGCTAACACAGTTAACCTTTTGTGCTGGTACGGTGAAGTACATGTGTGAAATAGTGTTAGAGACACTATTTTCAGTTTTCAGCCTTTCCCTTTTTGAAGACCCGAGAGGCCACCGCACATCCCGATCCACAGAGCTCTTAGATCACTGTTTTCTTCTGAGGTCCTGGTATGTTGAGTATTTTACCTCCGAGCCTTAGACTTGGAAGTGTCTAAAATGTTCAAACCTGTGTGAAATATGAAATCATGTAAAGAATTTTTTAACTGTGACCTACGTGTAGCACCATATAGCCAACACCATCCAAAAGAGAGTAGGTAACTGTAGCTTTCATTTTGACTTTCAAATTGTTTAGGGCTCTAAACAAAACACTTTGAGAAATGTAATAGGTAAAATATGCAGTGGAGAGAGGTGTCTTGCCAGATTAGCTAGAATGTGACAGTGAAACATGTATTTTAAAAAGAGAAATACATTTCATCGACATTAGGTCCTGCGTTCTGCCGTTCTAATGTTCCCAGTCAGAAGAAAGAGAGAGAGGAGGAGAGAGACAGGAAGGGAGGGAGGAAGGAAGGAGGCTTCGGGTTTCCACAGCTTGCAGGGAATGTTCCTAAAGGAATCTCAGTAATATTTTTCCTAGGCTTTTGGGGAGCAAGAAGCTTTGAAGTGATTTTTTTCTTCCTTGCCCTTTAAAGAAGGCAGCTCAGGTGGGTGGCGGTGACTAGGTGCCGCCCCACACACAGAGGAGGCGGTGAAGACACCCAGACCCCGCCCAGCTTTGCACTTCTGGCTCATGCCTCCATTGAGCCCCGTGAGCCTGCTTACTGGGAACTGAGAAATCTGCGTGTCCCAGTGAAAGATTTTCTTACAAAACAGTCTCTCTCCAAACCCAATTGCTCCACAGACTTTTTTTTCCCCTTTTCTGAGTAAGGGATGTTTTTGCTGAGTGGCTGGGCATTCTGCAAGCAAACAGGCTTTCACGGGTACAGGTCGTTTTGCTCTCTGCTCTGCAACTCCCCCCTGTGACTCGAAGGAGGAGATCTGATAGCCTGGGGTGAAGTTTCACCCTCCCCTTGGTCTCTGAGGGTGCCTGGTCATGCCAGGAAAAAAGAGGAAAGAAAGGGCAGACGAGACGGCCTCAGTGGGTGAAGTCATGCCATAAGGGTGGTGACACCTTCTCACACGACCTCAGGGAAAATGCTGGGCTCCCAGCTGCCTGTCACGGAGCTGGGGTAGGAGGTGACCTCTTTATTTTTAGAAGGGAGCTGTCATAATAGCCCTGCCCTGGGTTTCATTCACAGGGGGAGCAGGCGCTTGGGGAGTTTGTAAACAGCAACTTGCTGAGTAAGGGAGGAGCACTTTTTCTCCAAAAAGGCAAGAACTTTATTGCTGGGGGTTCCCCTGATATTCAGGGGTATCGTGGAAGACGCTATTGTTTGAAATTCTTAGTGGGGCCAGCAGGTGCTACAGCTGTCGGCACTGCTAGTATTTTTAAAGGGCAGAAATGCCTGAAGGTGAAGACTTTGGACCAGGCAAAAGGTAATTACCATGTATACTTATTTTTTCTGGATTCTGTATCATTTGACAGTTTAAGTGATGCATTAAAAGTAGTTTAAAAGTTAAAATTTGGAGCATCGTTCCTTAATTCTAAGAAGCTGAATGTTTTTGTCCCCAGACTAACCAAAGAAAGACAAGATTAACTTACATACTCTAAGAAACATGCTGAGAAGCATTTTTCTTGAATAAGGAAGTGATGATCTGAAATATTTTAAAGAGTTGTTTCTCATACATAGGGTAAAATCTACTTGAAAATTTTGGTGTTTCCTTTTTAATGAAAGGAGAGCTGTTGGAAATCTAAACCCATGTATAGTTTTAAAAATGGTTGAATTTTAAAGACTTGTGAAGCCACTCAAGAGGTTAAATACTGGGCCAGCATAGCAGTTGTGATATTTGAAAACTTTTTTTTAAACCATAGATCATTTCGTTGAAACTGTGATCAGTCAGGGCCTCTTGTACAATTCGGGAATTGTATCAGTGTTTGGATTAATATCTTAAGTCTAAGGAACGGGGCTTGAAGGGAGCAAAGGAGCAAACACTTCCTGCTAATCTGTGCCCCAGGCTCACAGTCTCCGCTGCAGCTCCCCTGCTGTTAACGAAATTTATATGAGTCAGTAGATGTCTTCACTACCATTGTAATCGGTCCGTAGAAATCAGGTATAAAGAAGTAAAAGGAAAATTATTAAGTAAGAAGAAAAGAGGTTACTTACCATTTTACTACTAAAGGAAGTAGAAACTGGTAGCTTCAGGAACAAGAGAACCCTAAATCACTTTTGAAAGGCATGGTGATGGGAGGTGCATTTGTGTGCGGTGATTATAGTGAATTGTGTGAATGTCCCTAGAAGCTGCCGTTTTCAGGAGTGTTGTAGTTTTTAGTTTCTTTCAAATCCCTTTCTAACATGTAAAAAGGGACATTACAGTGACGTGTAGTTGAATAGTGTTCTCCATAAAACGAGTTATTAAGTCAAGGGCTTGAAGATACCCTTTGTAAGAGTCCCTAGAGGGGCATATGGATTCACTGGTTAGGAAAACACTTTTCAGGGAGTTTTAAATGTCAGTTTTGGTTTGCAGGCGCCAGGCTGATCCACTGGTATTGTGTATATCTTCTCCCGAACACCTCAGCACCTCTGAAACAAGGCTTTTTCTTTTCTCATAGCACTGAGGCATAAAATTTGCTGCATGGAATGGGAGGTGCTGACAAGCCATTTACAGCTGCAGGGTCCAGGGACCACATAATTCGAGGGTGGAAGGGGAGAGATTTGGTAGAAAGCTAATAGTCATTGCTTTAATGAAGCGCAATGTTAGCATTAAATTAAATAGTATTTTATTGTTGATAATAAATACTTTGAGTGAGCAGTTTGTGACGTCCACTAGACATATTTCCTTTTCTAGGAATGTTTTACTTACTAAAAAGGATAAACAGATGGAAACAAAAATGTGTATACCAATAGAGACTATATATTTCATGCACAGACATAAATATATTTCTCACACATGTACTAGTAATTATTAGTAGAAGAGTGTTATGTTTGCTTGGAAGTGGAAACTCCCTCTCTCCCCTTTGAGGTAGAGCACCTCTGCCCCTTCTTTTTTATTTTGATGAGATAATTCTCAGTTCTTAACAGTTGACAATTTCTATACATGGCTTTTCCTCCTCTGTTTGTTTCTTCTCCATGCAGAAAGAACATTCCAGACAGGGGAAAGCTTCGAGGTAGGCTGGAAATAAAATATTTAAACCATGAAGAGGAAACGTTCCTCTTGCTAAATTTGAGATGAAATGTCTCTGGTCACGTGCATTGGGCCTGTGTCTAAAAGAGAAATGACTATTATAAGTCACGGATCTGCTGACGAAATGTGCTCTCAGAGCGCCTCACAGCAGTTCTAATTGAATCTCACATTAAGGCATATTCATGTTTCTGGAGTTCTGTTTTAAAATTTGGTGTCCTGGATTGTTTTGAAATTGACAGCGAGCTAAATCTGAGTTTGGTTTTAAAAATTCAACTGAATGGACCAGAATGAAGGGTGAGCCTCACCTGTGTGCCGAGTTGGCCCCTGCCACATCCCAGGCACCCGCTGCTTTATTCCCTCACGGTCTGGCAGTCCCGCGGCACCATCTGTGCCCACCAGGTGGATGACAGGGACTGTGAGGGCCTGGGACACTCACTGGACAGGCAGAGGGAGCCCCTGCTCCCTGTGCCCGCCCTTGCAGTAGAAAGCACTCTCGGGAGAAACCTCTAAGCACTCTGGGCCACTGTGAAGGTCAAGAGCTTAAGGAAGAGGCCAAGAAAGCCACCCTGAGGCAGGCTCGGGAGGCACAGCCCAACAGGAAGCAGCAGTGCCAAAGGGGGAGGGAGAGGACAGAGGGGAGGGCAAGAGGAAGAGGAAGAAGCAAGGACAGTGACTGGGGAAGCAGAAAAGATGAAGAAATCTGAGCAGGGTGATCCTTGGCCCAAGGCCTGGCTCAGTGGCTCCATATCTGTCTCTGCTCTCTTAGCGTCCTACCTGCAGCAGTGGCCCAGGAGGCCTGGACAGGCTGGGGAGGGGGTGTGGGTGGTGGGGCATCCCTGGTGCAGTGGTCACAGGGAGATGGACTCTGGCACCAGGGCTGAGCTCTGAATGTGTCCTGTCAGGGAAGCACTGTGACAGCAGGTGGTTATGTTCACACCTTCAGTGGTTCACTCAGGAGGTATTGATCGGTTCTGAATGGAAACCAGTGGCTGGGCCAGGGGACAGGGTGATGGCCAGGCCCTGGCTGGCACAGAGCATGCAGCAGCGTGGGCGGGGGAGACATGGCAGGCGAACAGCAGGTAGAGAGTAAGGGCCCTGACACCATGCATGGAGGACAGTGGTGACGCAGAGTACTGCACACTCTGTCCACGTTGGGCGTTGGAGGCAAGGATGGCAGAAAGCAAAGTGGCGACTTGTTCAGGGCTCTGTGACACGTTTTTGGTATTGGGGATTGGACCTGGCACCTTCCTACTGAGTTACGTCCTCAGCCCTTTTTCATTTTAGTTTTGAGGCCAGGCCTCACTGTGTTGGTGAGTTGGCCAGGCTTGGTGCTTGGACTTGCCATATAGTAGGCCATGCAGTAGGCTTACCAGTTTGTTTGAAAAGGCCAGTGACCGTCTAAGATCCTGTTTGTAACACTAATTTGGCTGCTCCAGGACTTTTTCACTGTTGCTCTGACCTGGAGTAGTGGGGTGGTCTGGGACCTCGAGTGTTTCTTCTTTCAAAAGCTTGGAACTAGACATGTTTTGGATTTCACATTTTTTCAGATTTTAGCATATTTACACATATTTTGGGATAGGACCCAGGTGTAAGCATGTATGTAATTCCCTTATATCTCATGTGCATTTTCTGCAAACAGCCTGAGGATAACTTTGTGCAGTGTTTTCAGCATGCCAGGATTTTGACTATAACTTGTTACTTCAGGTCACTGTGGACGTTTCCACTTGGGAATTCAAGTCAGCGACAGTTTTAAACTTGGAGCATTTTGTATTTCCGGTTTTCAGATTAGTGTGCTCAGCATGTACATTCCTGGATGTACAGAAGGTTATTGTATTTAAGAAAATGAAAGCTCTTGTAAAATACAGTGGTCTGCTTAGCATTTGGAAATACTATTCGCAATTGCGTTGGATTTTATTCTCGAAAGGTTTAAAAACTATTGGCTTAAATGTGTTTTTAAATTCAGACGTTCTAATGACTTGCATTGTCTGGACTCTGGGTTTACCTTGATTCTGTGGGTAAGGGTTGTCCTTTGGTGATGCCATATCTTTAAAATATGGGGCCAGGTTGAGAAACACCTCAAAAGTAGTTTCATGGGGATCCTAGGCCGCCATTTTTTACACCTTGACCTTCAGCAGAGGTGGGTTGCTATGAGCAAGCATTGCAGCTCTTGTGTGTTTAAAGAAGTCTTCATGCCGCCTTTGGTTTGAAAATAAACACAGAGAGGTGAAATAAAGAGTTCACATAGCCATTAAGTGAAGGCGCACTGATGTAGGGGCAACTGGCTGCCGGCTGAGCCTGTACTAGTGAGATCTTTGTGGTAGTGACCCCGGAGATGGGGTTGACGTTCAGATGAAAGCCAGCCTGAGCTCGGAAGTGTCAGTATACGTGGACACGGAGTGAGCAGACAGTGGCTGGAGACCATTGGGAGAGGTGTACAGGAGCGCCTCCTTTGGGCCAGGAAGGGGAGTGTACTAGTTCGACAACCAGCTCGCTTCCTTGGAAGCCTTGATCTTTAGGACACAGTAATACGTAGTTGCTCTGTGGTCGCTTGAAGCTCCTCATATCAGGCCACTCAGATGAAGAAAAAGAATTGCGTATTGGCTGTCCTGAGCCTCTCGGGGTGGCCCCAATGTGCAGGAGACCAAGGGCCAGGAGAAAGCCACAATTAGTTCTGCCAGTGCCTCATCTTCTTCCCTGGTGTCCCGAGGCCGTCATAGACATCCCATTGAGGGTTGACAGAATTAATAATTTATTTTCTTCCACCCTCCCACACAGTCATGGAACATGTCTACCAGGCATGGAAAATGTTTATCACTTTTAAAATCCTCCTCTGACCCAGCTGGGCTAATATTTGTAACTGATTAAGCACAGGTAGAACTGTACAGTCTGCCACTGTGGCAAGAGCTCTGGTTTTGCAGGAGATATCTTAATCACTACCTAAACAAGCAGCGGGCTTCCTCAGCCATGCAGCTCCCAAGAGGCCCCAGTTAATGTTAACTTCAATGTTATAAACACAGGGTGACTAATTCTTTGCTACCTTCCCTGAAATGTGACAGAGCTCTCTGGTTTACAGCCAGAGGAGGCCTACAGCTACTGGGTGGTGGGCTCTGGGCAGGTCTGTCCCTGGTGGTTAACAGGGTGAAAGCTAGTTATGTGGCTCTCCCTTTATTCCCACCTTTTGTCCCTTTGTGGCAAGCTTGGTGTCTAAATCCATTTGCCTGTCTTGATTCTCCATACTGTGCTAATCTAGAGCCTGGCAGTGTGTGGCAAAAGCTTGGCTGGGTCAGGTCTCAGATGCTGTCATTCACATATTTTAAAAGTAATGTCACAGTAAACAATTTTCCCACTAAACCATATTAGAACTGTCCATTTGGGAAGATGCAGATGCTTTTAGGGGAAAAAAGAACAAAGCAGAAAAAGAATCAATTATACTCTCTATATCTTAGAAACAATTGTTATATATATATATTTTATATGTACCTTATCTCTCATAGGCATTTTCCAGCAAGACCTAAAGAGGCTGACAGCACTTTTCGTTCTGTTCTTTGGATTTCCTCACATTGATTAGTCTTTGCTGTTGAAAACTACTTTGCTGCTGATAGGGGAGGTTGGGATAACAGTGGGACAGAAGCGGGGAGGTACACATTGCCAGTTACTTGAGGCTTGGGCTGAGAATCCCGCCCAGCATCTCCCACACCATATTTCATTGGTCAGGTGGCCCAAGGACCCTGATCTGAGGGGAGGGGATCTACAGACTTCTTTTCTTTGGAAAGACTTTCAAAGAATTTGGGTGATGTATTTTACAACTGACAAAAGCAGAAGAAATGTTCACTTACATTTGCTGTCACAGCATTTTATCAACTGTCCGTGGAAGGATTTCTGTGGTGAAACTTACCATCTGGCTCCCTCTCCTGCTCTGAAGAAAACTGCAGGCCGGTGACCAGTGTCCCTGACAGTCACACTGCACTGGGCCAGTCTCTTGATGGAAATACAGAAGAACTTTCTTGTTCATGAAACCTGCTTTTGAAACACAAGTGCTGAACAGTTGTAACCACATGAACCATTCTTATGGGCTTTGGAATAATACAAAACTGCCTGGGGCCAGGGGTATAGCTCAGTGGCATAAGCACCTGCCTGGCAAGCGCAAGGTCCTGAGTTCAATTCCTGGTACCAAAAAAACCCAAACAAACAAACAAAAACTGCCTGTGACAAATCCCATGCTTTGTGGATTAACTGGGAGACCTTGGGCAAGTTACTTAACCTCTCTGAATTTCCTTTTGTTATCGGTAAAACGGGGGTAATAACACCACCCATCTTACAGGTTTGTTTTATAGGTTAATTCGGTAAGCTGTGTTAAGTGTTTAGTTTAGGGGTGGTTTATCGTTAGGCCCCCAGAGGTAGAGAATAGTAATAGTGATGATGATACGATGCATCGCCTTAGGCGGTGTGAAATAGGTCACTTTGGGTGAAAAAAAAAACACCTCAAGCACCTGGGGTCAAATGCTGACATGGCATTGAGGGGTGTCCTCGCAAGTGCCCTTCCCTCCCTCGCCCCCCCTTGATCACCTTACCAGTTGTTGCCTGAACTCAGGTTCCCCAAACAGCTCTGCAGTGCATCCTGGTTGGTGTGGTCTCCAGGGGCTGTGTGCTGTGTGTGTCTGGGAAAGAGTTGGACAGGGGCGTGTGTTTGGGTTGCCCTGCTTTGCACTTGCCTAGCACGACTGGAACCTATGTGAGCATTGATGCTGTGCTGCAGATTACTGGGCACGTGGAGGCACTGTTGGCCCTCAGTGTTCAGGAGAGATTGCTTCTAGGGCCCCTGCGGGAACCAAAATGTGAGGCTGCTGAAGTCCTTTCCCTAAAGTGGTTCTGTGTTTGCGTAGAACATGTGCACACCCTTCTTTCTACTTAGAGTCATCTCTAGATAACTTACAATACCTAAGACACTATAAATACCATGTAAATAGCTGTTACTCTGTATGTTTTAGGGAATAATGGTCAGAAAAATGTTCCTGCTCAGTATTTTTAAAAAATACATTAAAAATATTTTCAGACTGAGATCTGTGAACTCCTTGGATGCAGAACATGTGAACCTAGAAGGCCGACTGTGTTTACCTCTTCTAAGGGAAGCATGATGTTTGCCTGTGTATCTTACAGGGGCAGGAGATGTTCCGGGCCCAGCACATGCATGTCTCTTGTATAGCTGGCATAGGGGCCTTGTCCACTCCCCCACGGCCACGTAGGTCATGTCCTGCCAGTATGGGGCTTGTGCCCAACTGAGGCCGCACAAAGGGTTCCTCATTGGGTGTCACATACATGCATCCTGTGGCCAAGAGAACAGCTTGGGATATGCACACATTAAACATATAAAAGTAGGAGAGGAAAGAGAGGAAATTAAGCAGCTCATTCTATTTTTCAGACTTAGGACCAGGGCCAGAAAGTGATTTGGGTTTAGAGGTCAGGTGGAGTTACGAGGAAAGAAATACTGCGCTTTGATTTTGTGTTTGAGAAAGCAGGCCCTCGGCGTGCAGCGCTTAAAGGGTACTTTGAAAGTTGGTGGTCTTTTCAGCAATCCGACTTCTCTTCCAACTAAATCTGTAGATTTTGGCCATGGCCGACACCCTTAAAGCGTGATGAGAGCCAGACAGAACTCAGTGCAGAGCCCTCCAGGCCGGAGCGAGTTTCACAATTCCACTTAAGTTTTTTTCCAGCTGTTCTTGTGAAATCGCCAGAAAACTCTGAATGGGAGAATAAAAGGCACTTTGTGCGGGAACACTGGCTTCAGACTCTTTGGCCTGAGTCGGAATGACCTCATCCTCAACCCGGACTTGTGGGAGGGAGCTGACATCGGTCAAGACCGTTCCGCCCGGCAGGACTCTCACCGGCACTGAACCTGATCGCGCCCTCGTTCTCTCTCATCTGCGCTCAGACTCTCTCTCTCATCTGCGCTGTCTGTGACCTCTGTCTTTGCTCTTCAGAAGCCTTCACACTAGTAAGCTGCCTTTCCAAACCCGTGGCACCTGTCACCCCTGAGTCCCAGATTGACAAAGCCGTGGGGCAAGACGTGGGTGTAGCAGCACACCAGGGTCACAAAGTGTCCTAGTGCTGAGGTTGGGAAACCATGAGTAGGGAATGTCCGGCTGTCCCTGGAGGTACAAAGCAAGCAGTGTGGTGGCCAAGTGGACAGTTGTGTGGCCTTGTGAGCTCTCTTTCATTAGGAGACAGGTGAAACGATACTCCTAACGGGAGCTTCCTGGAGTCTTCAAGCCCGGTCACCCTCTCTTTCCTGCTTCAGTGTTCTTTTTGCAGTTGGCCTGTTCAGGGAGGAGTTGTCACCTACCAGGTCAATAACACCAGGGCTATTAAAGATTTGGCTCTATGGTGTTGTGTCTCAGGGAGGCGTGAGAGACTGCATACTCTTTGCCTTGGAAGGGAAGACCGCAGCTGTGAGCACCTGACAGGAGAAGAGGTCATGGAAGGGATCCAAGCCCAGAATGTTCCCTACGCCTGGCAGTGGTGATTTGGGAAGGGTCGCTACATCCTTCACATGCAAGCGGCTCCTGGGTGGACACTAGAGCTCCCGAGTGGGGCAGACACCTATGTGATGGCACTAACACGTGTACCACCCCCCAGGCCTCCCCGTTAGCTGTACACATGACTGCAACAGCTGTGTGCAGATGCCCCTTGTGCTGAGGAAGTGACATTGGTGCTGCTGTTTGAGTTGAACTTGTGAGGGCTTTATTTTGCCAAGGAAACAAACCCACCCCTCAGTGGAGCATCTGAAAATCACCCCCATACAAATTATAAATTACTAATTGTGTCTTTAGATAAGGTGTAGGGATCATAAATGTACTTAGGTTTCTTAGAGAAATGGCTAGTTGGTGCTGCTTTGAGTATTCTATGAGAGAACGAAGTGATGTGGCAGGTTTCGGTATTTCTGGACCAATCTGTCATTAGTGATAGATAACAGGAGTAAACAGAATGCAAATTCTAAATACTTGTAGTTTCTCAATTTTGAGATACTGTGAAAATGTGCTTTTAGGAGTGTATTTGTGCCAAAGAATGCTTTAAATACACATTTTGTGTATTTCATTGATAGACAAATTTTAGTCCTAGAATTAAGTGACTTGCTTTTTGGAACAAGAACCTATGGCTTAGTAGACCTACGTTACAGCCGACATGGGCACTGACAGTAAAGGAAGTAACTAACAGTTCCTTTCTTGGGCATGGGGGTCAGGGAGAGGGACACTGGAGTGTCCCCTGGGCAGGTGCTGAGGGTTTGTGGGAACACGATTGATCTCTTGTGCCAAGCCCTAAACTGGAAATAGTGCCTTGTATTGCTGATAAAGATCACGAGGCCTTGTAGGGACGCTTGTAGGAAGAGTGCAGTGACATGTTAGCATGCTCTGCTGTGCACAGGGAGGGTGCAGTGGTCCATGTATGCCCCCGAGCAAGGACGGGGCGAAGGGTGGGGATCTTCCCTTTTCTTTAGATAGACTTGGAAGAAGACCCTCTAGTTGCCCAGTGATGCTGACAGAACCTTGACTTGCACAGTCATTTCCCTCCAACCCTTTCGTTGGTCACCACTGTTCTGATGATTCACAACTGGGCAGCTTAGTCCAGGGAGATCTGAAGGTCGGGTGCATCCTTGCTGCAACCAGGATAAACTTACAGGGCAGTGATTATTTTAAGACCAGAGAGAAACCTTTGCTGTTGTAATACTTTCCAGGTTAAATCTGGCAGCACAGCATTGCTGGTTGTGTGATGAGATTTTGTGTGCAAGCAAATCATTTATTGTTAAAGGATGATTTTTCAGCCAGCGTCCGTAAAAGGGCCTTGTTTCATTTGGAAGAAAACCAGCTTGGGAGGCCGGCAGGGAGTAGGGGTAGAGCCACAGGGCGTGGTTCTGATCCGGTGCTGTTCTCTGGGCTGTGTCCCTTGTCATCTGGGAAGTGGAAGCATTCTTCCCCCCTTGTCACATTGTTTAGAGGAGGAGAGATAACACAGGTGGCATTCCTGGCCCTTGGTACACACTCAGTAAATGGGAGGTGCTTTGGGCACAGTAGCAGCTGTCTTAATGGCCCCTAGTTAGCTTGCTGGGCTGATCCACGATGACTGTCCTCTCTGCAGAGCCACATAGCTGAAGCCCGTGACTCCCCAAGCCAGTGGATGACTGTGACTTGAGGACCAGCTCTACCTGGCAGCCTGCTTTTGGTAAATACCAGTTTTACTGGGCTGCAGTCCTGCTTCATTTTTATATTTGCCCGTGGGTGCCTTCTTGGCACAGTGGGAAGATGAGAGCAGAGACTATATCAATGGGAAACAAAGCTGGAAATATTTATCCACTCACTAGCCCTTTACAGAAAAGGTTGGCCCAGCCCTACTCTGGTGTGTAACTGTTTCCACCATAGCTGTGTATGTACTGAGTCAGTTGTGTTTATTCTCACATCTCTTTGTGCCCATTGTAATTGAATACTTTGGTTATAAATTATATAAACTGGTGAAATAAGATACCCAAAAAAACATTGCTGGGGCAGATTCTGCTGGTTGTTCCCAAATGCTGGGGTGGTGTTTGGTGAGACAATTCTGTGTTTCAGCTGGGTGATGGTCACCAGCAATTGAGATACGTGTCCTGGACTCTCTTGCAGGTAACATGGTACCAGCCATGTTACCACTTTCTACCCAGTGGGAGATGAGTTGTGCCTGTGACTTGTAAGCCATGACTTTAAAGAAGGGGGAAGGTGCAGTACTTCCCTTTTCCTTCCTTCTGGTGTTGGTGTGTCTGTAGCTGCAGTAACTATCCAGGACCATAGAGTAGTAGTGTTGTTGGCACGAGAGTATCGGAGCAACAAGGAGCGGGCCTTGGTCTCCAGCACTGTGAATGTCCCCATCAGCCCTCCAGGTTCTGCTGTCACATAAGGGAGAAATGAACTGCTCTCCTATAAACCATGGTTGCTTTGGCATAGATACAGCAGACGAGCATACGTTTTATTATGTACAGTTTTAGTTTATCTCTGTGAAAATAAAGTTGAATGCACCTAAGAGAGTAAGAGAAATTGCTGCTTAAAAAAAAGTACAGATAAAACAACTGAAAAAGTGAGGAATGAATGTTTAGAAAGACTGATTTTGATTGTGTCATTAAACTCTTGCTCACTTTATAAGATCATGCATAATATATAGGAAGGCATTTTACTTAAGAACACCAGCCTTTGTTCCTAGCCCTAAATCAACTGGCAGTTTGGTAAGACCCTTAGCTTGTATCCTTTGGGTAATATGTACTGGAACAAATTGACTACCCAAGGGGTATACTGCATGGCTCGCTAATCCTCAGTCAGCATCTGAGTTAGATTGGGAGTTAAAAAAGATGCAAACACTAATTTATTATTAATATGGTTTAGAGTTAATATATAGTCTAGACCATCCCAGGTAAGGGTGTTCTGATGTGAAAAAGCAGCCCACAAGTGGCTGTTGTTTACCTTATTTGAGGATTGGAAACGGTAGCTCCTTTAAGGCCCATAATGGAGATTCTGAGAAAGAAAGATTGAATTACTCTCAGGTACTCAGGCCTGATATTCGGCAGCATGCATGATTTTTGGTATATTTACTTTCTAACCTTGGCCACTGAGCTCTCCAGCTCCATGTTCCTGATGAAGTCTGAGGTCTTCGTCTCGATCAAAGAATTTCTAGATCTAGATTTTCCTGATTTTTCTAAACAAAGAGCACTCAGCCACGGGGGGATGGCGGCATTTAGGCCCCGCCCGCAGGTGAGGCTGGTGGAACCCAGGGAAGGCCGTCCAGTGGGCAGTTGCTCTGACCACGTCAGAGTGCAGGGCCTAAAATCAGCCTGGGACATCGTAGCCATCCATTATGATGAAGGGTGAAATTCTTCGTGGCCTTAGATTTCTCCATTGTAGGACTACAAACACAGGCGTAACACACTGTGACATTTTACATTTTAAATACCCACGCATGGCCTCAGAGAATGGACGTAGCTCAGGTCTCTTTCAGCTCAGCAGGAGGCCTGTTGGCTAGAAAAGCTTTGGCCAGACACTGACCGTGCTTAAAGAGCCACTGCTGGTTGTCCTTGTCGTCTTGGGTTCTCTTTCCCATCAGTATCACCAGGGATTTTTTAAAGGATGTTAACATTTCATATTCCTGTCAAGTAAATATCAATGTCTGTTTTATAGGGGTAGAGGCTTAAACTATACTAAATGTGAATTTTCCTAAATTAAGATTTTTCAAGAAAATATGAATGTGTAGGCTCCTTCTGGATTATAAAATCCTTGAGCAGAAGGTGTCTTTGGTAACCTCAAGCCAGGGCCCACAGATACTTCAAAGGGGGCCCATACTGCAAAAAGGATTAATGTCCAGTCCTACCTGGTTCCTTGCTTATAGGCAGAGCAGTCCAGGTGCCCGTGTGGAGCAATGAGCGGTCTGAACGGCCTTCTGGGGAGTCTGTGGGAGCCACGCTACTGATCTGTGTGTCGCTGTTCCCCATGTTCTTTAGCATAACGGATTACAAGAACATTCATCTCACTTGCTGTTACGATTTCAATGAATACATGTGTAACAAAATTCATAGAGCTCAATGAGTAAATGTACAACAGAATTCAAAGAGCTCATTGGTGCTCGTCCTGTCCGGGTATTTATCAGAAGAATATTTGTATAAGAATTTGATATGAAAATGGACTGAGACATGTACTTGGTTTCTGACTGTGGTATCTTTTGTCTGTGGTATGTAGGGGGATTGCCATGTAGGAAATGGATAGTTTCATTGAAAACAAAACAGATTAGAAGATCCAAGGCTTATGCTTGTCGCAGGAGGAGTAATGACAGATGTCTGTGTTTAAGTACAATTGCCTTTTACAAACCCAACATTTTAATGAGCTCCTTTTTCTGTTTTATTGAAAAATGCATGAAAAAGGGGAAAAGGAGGGATGTACATGACAAATTCTGTTCTGATGAAAACATAGCTCAAAATATAGAACATCCTGGCAGTGATTAAGGGGTATGTCAACCTCTCTCCCTCTTTGTCTTCCCTCTTTGTCCCTCTTTATCTTCATAAATTATATGCTATTTATTCCATACTGTTCCTGCTCATCCATAGGGGGGATTTTCTTTTGACCAGCCGATCCCACTGGTTTCAGTTGGGTGGTGTCCACTCCTCTTGAGGACTCTTTACCTTCCTGACTCTTGCTTGGGGTCATCATAAAATGCATAGCATTACCCAGTTGGTCTTCTTGCCTGGGAGGAGACAGCCCTTGCAGTGCCCAGGACAGGTGAGGGGTGTTCACAGTACAGTAGTTCTGTTCTTGTGGTTCTGGATGCTTTTCACACAGGACAGAGAGATATAGAGGCTGGTCAGAGGGACTGTCTTCCCTACCTGCGGATCTTACCCAGTGCATCTCCCGTGACTGTAGAGTTTAGTATGGAGTCCCCCCAAAGTGCAATAATAAGTATTATTATTATTATTATAGACTGTACATACCTGTGAGCCTGTGTGCTCCTGTGTGACAAGCCATAGGCATCTAAATCTATTCTACTGCCTGGCAATCCAGTAAGCACGATGCTGAGGGGCAGAAGGAAGGCATGGACATGCCACTGCCCTCTCTTTGGGAGGCGGGAACACACCTCACCTGCCCGAAAGCTCCGATTTTGGGGGTTGACTTTGTGATAGTGGAACTGGCTGGCTGATGATCTCAACTGGAGCAGCCTGGCAGCTCCTGCTCATGGAACTGGTAGCTTCTGCCGAGCCCTGTGCACCGCAGACAACAGCTGGAACCTGCTGAGAGCCCTGGGGACAGGAAAAGGAACTAGGCCTGGGGAGGTTCAGCCTAGACCTCTCCAGCGCATCCCGTTTCAGCAGGTAGTGCTGATTTGAAAAGTGGGTTTTGTTGAACAGGTCAGTAATGTGACTGGAAATGTGGGAGAAACTTTATAGAACTCTTTCCAGGAACTCCCTGTCATATGTGAAACACACAGCAACCGTCATCATGGTAACCCGAAATACATGGGCGAGCTAAGCCCATCCACCTTTAATGAGGTAAATCCCTATTGAAACTCTAAATCAGGCAGCCTTTTATAATTTTTATAATTTTGTTTTCCCGAAGAACCTATCATTAGAGGAAACAGTTTCTTTGGGAGTTCGCCCACACTCCATGGTGCCAGCCACTGTGCTCGCCTGCCCTAGGAAAAGGCTCACAGTAATGAATTTCATGTGCTCACAGCTCATCTGCTTTTCTGAGCTTCTCTCCCACATTCTGGACAGCACATCGGGAGCATAGCTTTGCACCAGCCTTCCCTTCCGTGTCCGCATCCCCAGACACACGCCCACACCCACACCCGGCCTCCCTGCGTGCGGCTGCTGAGTAGTGCGTTATACTCAGCTAGCGCCAGTGGGTGTGTTGTTCTCTCAGTCGCTCATTCTCCGAGTCTGAGGGCAGGTTTGGCAAAGCATGAAGACAGGAGCAACAGTGATGTTGTTTCTGTAAGTGATCAGGCTGTGGTCCCCTAGATAAGGTTGTATCCCTCAAAGCCACAGGTTGTGTCTCTTAACAGCTGATTCATGTTTGAAGAGAAGGACAGCTGGACTCCTTAAAGAAAGGAGGAAGGTGGGGATATGGCTCATAACTAAACAGTCCAGCATCTTGGTCAGCGGTCTCCAAGAGGGACAGTCACTCGCGAGTGTCATACTCCAGGTGGTTCTGCTGTATCTCCAGGCTGACTACAGATTCTCCAGGTGAAATGAGTGTGAGCTGGCCCGTGTACTAAAAGCGTCTTGGAGCAGCCGGGTGTTCTGAGCTTGGTATACTCAAGCAAAAGTAGGAAGTGTGTTGTTATTAATTTTTTGCTCTCTGTTGTCACAGGTTTCCTATAATTAGGCCAGACATTTAAAAAAAAAAGACAGGCAGGGAGGGAATATTTACTTTTGAATCCAAATTTTGGATTGCATTGTAATACTGTGGTAGCTGTGGGTCCCAAACAGAACTGGAAGGCTTGTAGCCAAATCAGCAGCCGTGTTCCACACCGACGGTGCCCGGTTTTCCCCGAGGAATGTTTCTAGGTTCTCTGCTCTTATCTGTCCTCCAAGGGTGAGGACCGATAGAAGCCAGTCTTGGCCTTCCCAGATGGAAGAGTGTTCAATCCGCCACATGTCTCATGAAAGTGCTGGCCCTGTGCTAGTGATGGAGTCCACACTGTCAGCGCCTGGGCTTACGCAGGTCCAGTTATGAACAGGTAGCATAAGTGAAAGTGCTGGAAATGACTGCTGATGGACATCCTGTCCCCAGGGACTCAAAATCGTGACAGGTAGTGAGGCGCGCAGAGCAGTGTTGTCCTTCCACGTGTCCTAGGTCGGCTGGAAGATACTTGGTGACCAGCCAGGAGGGGGGCCAGACCTTACTCTGAGGCTGAAGGGGCAAAGGGATCATCTCAGAGAGGACACAGCTGAGCGCCGATTCGATGCAAACTTGTCATAGGAAGAGGGAGTGTCCCAAGTAGGAGCGTGGAAGGTGGATCCCCACCCTCCCCCCACTTCCAGGGCAGCCGAAGCAGGCCCTCGACTGGCGCCTCTCTCTCCAGGGCATAAGAGGGAGTTGCTTACGAGGCTAACTGGTCTAAGTGAAAGCTTCAAGTTGAGCGCTGTAATTTCTTAATCTTATGTTTGCTTTCTTAATCCTCAGGTTGACGCATCTTACTTGCTTTGTCATAGTTATAATTCTGTGGGCGTTTGTGCAGAGGACTAGGCCCTGACCTTACTTTGCTGCTCTGCTTCCATATGCTCAAACCTGGGGGAACACAGCACGCATCCACAGGCTTAGAGCTGTTCCAAGGCACTGCACCGAGACATGTTAAAATCCGTAACCAGATACAGCCTGACCTTTCTAAGAAAAACTCAACAGGAGTTAGCATGAGCAGATGTTCACTACCATTCGGGAGCACGGGACCCTTAGTCACCCTCAGGGAATGAACGGTGCCCTGGCCCAAGTATATTTATAGGTGTGATGGCCGCAGCAGCTGTTTGTCACGGTCACTAAGTGACAGCTTAGGTTACAACAAATACTTTCTTTTACTTTGTCAATATGGGATGTGGATGGGGCTGACTTTCTGAGAAATATGGCTTGGTTTCAACACCCCTTTCTTTTTTTATAATAAAATCAGGGATAGAGTGCGTAATGTATATTCTCCAGAAATAAGGTGCCAGACATTTTCTAAATATGTCTGACAATGATTTTTGCACTGTGGATTCATAAAGAGATGAAAAACCTCAAAGTGACCCCCAAAGGGCGTGCGTATTTGTGAGGAGCCAGTATTGGAAAGTGTAGTGTAGTGAAATGTATTTGCCCTCCAGAAACTTGAAAAATAGAGCATTCAAGGCACTCCTCTTCTCCCGCGCCTGTGTAGGGGTGGGGACCTGTTGATGTTCACATTCTACTTTCTCACACCACTGGGGCGCCATCCTGTTCTCCAGTGTCGCAGTCTTGGGGATCTTGTGTGACCAGAGCCAGCAGTAGGTACCTGTGGGTCCAGGGATCCCACAGAGAAGTCCCACACCAAGGACCAAGCATTGCCTGAACAACTCTTCCATGGAATACTGACTTATGGTTCCAGAAAGTCCTAGAGTATATGAAGCATATTTCTCAGTGACCTAGTTTTGAAGGTAGTTTTATTTTGCCCACTTAAAAGAAGAAAACCAAGAACTACTTGGTAGAAGAAAAACTTGATTTCCAAATTTTTCAGAGGATTATTTCTCTTATTTTGTGATTTTACATGTATAAGAAAATGTGTGCTCATCATTGCCAACATGTAATGTATGGAAACATTCAGAAAAGTGAAATAAAAAGCATTTGTGAAGTCACTAAAGGACTACTGTACACTCTTTTTGCAACTTTCTTCTTGGGATGTTTACAGTTCATTTACTCAGTGTTTTCATGTGCTGCCTAGGCTTCACCCTTCTTAGGTACTGACAGTAGAGCAGTCTCCAAAAATTCCTTTATAGAATTCAAAGTCCAGTGGGAACCAGGTATGGTGGTGCACACCTGTAATCCCAGCTACTTGGGAGATTGAGGCAGGAGAATCACAAGTTCAAGGCCACCCTGTAGAATCAGGCAAGAACCTGTCTCAACATGAAATTAAAGTGAAATGAAATAAGATAGGGCTGGGAATATAGCTCAATGGTAAAATACCCATGGGTTTGATCTCCTTGTCCCATGGGGCATTGGTTCTAAACTTTGAACCAAGAGTGAACGACCCCGGGCCTCTATTTCCACACTTTGTGAATGGGTGTAAAGGTGGTGAGGGGCGTCCAGATTGAAGGGGCGCGAGTGTGTGGGGGTGGGGGGAAGAGGGCCAGAGCTCTGGGAGGTGTCAGCCCTCACTCTGACCTCCTGCTGCCCGGAGCCCCCTTACCCGAACTGTTAAAAACAGCCTTTCCTTGACTTATTTTCAGCAGGTTTGCATCTTTCCTTTCAGCTAAAAATCCTGCCAAGAGGGGTTGGTCCCTGCTCTGCAGAGTGTCATTCTTCTCTCCTTTCATGGTTATGTCGGTGCCGTCATTGAAGAGATGGTTTCCCATGGTTCTCACTAGAAAAACGTAGCACTTTCTTTTGTGTTGCCAAGGCCAGAAACCAAACCCAGAGCCGCCCGAGGCAGCTGGGCGCTGGTGCAAATGTGAAGGGCCCCGCCGCGCGCTCCCCGCCGGGCCAGCTGCACCCAGATGCGACCAGACCAGCAGGAGTCATTCGCGTTCTCCCTGGTGTCCACCCTCAGACCTTCCTCCCTGTTCTTTTCCATCCGCTCAGCTTGTCTGGGAAAGGAGTTCAGCCTGATACATCAGAAAATGTGATTGTTCTCTGAAAAACAACTTTCAGCTGTAGAAATCCAACGCTCCTGACTTGGAAGCTCTGTAGTTTGTAACTAGAGAGCTTCTTTCGTGATCCTGCGGATTAGACCCATGGCCTCATGTAGCTGGCAAGTGCTCTGCTGCTGCGTGGTATCCCCAGCCCTTTTTCTTTAGAGACAAAAGCTCACTAGGTCTCCCGTGATGGCCTTTAATTTGTAATCGTCCTGCCTCAGCCTCCTGCACAGCTGGTATTACAGGAGTGCACCACTTGCCTTGTAAATGTAATAATGAAAAGATCTTGTATTTAACAGGCTGTCCTCACATAAACCCTCATCTTAGTTCTCAGATTGATTTCTTTCCAATGGCCCCAGGAATAATTAAATGCCATCTTTTTTTTTTTTCTTTTTTTCTTTTTGAGACAGGATCTTGCTACACAGTTCAGGCTGGCCTTGAGCTCACTTTGTAGCCCAGGCTGTTCTCGAACTCGCAACGATCCTCCTGCCTCAGCCTCCTGAGTGCTGGGATTATAGGTGTGCACCACCACGCCTGGCTGAGAGGCCATTTCAAAGGTGAGTTTCGTGTACCACAAGTGTGCAGGTGTACATGCACAGACATTTTGAACCATTCAGGGGATGATATAAAAGTTCACTTCCTGGCGGGAGCTTTCCTGTGAAATGTCTGGAGGCAGGAGTGACTGTAGACAAGTAATGCACTCTTGGGGCGTATTTATTAAAAAGCACAGAAGGGAAGTGGTACCAGGAGACATTTTTGTTATGCCAGGATTTGTTTCAGCATCATGTTTCCTACTGCTCAAAGGCTCAAGCTCATACCCTCCAGTGGAATAACAATCTACTACCCAGGATGAGCGCCACATTCCCTGGGTTTACAGAGCCCCCTACTGGCCAATTCTGTGCACCACGTCTTGAAACTAGAGCATTCTGTTTATGCAACTGTCAAACTACTCAAGACAAATCTTTTATCTGTCTTGCTTTTTTGCTCTTTATTTCTACCTTGGGTTTCTCATATAAGATAAAACAGGCACTGTTTAAGCTTGAGTGTCTCATTTCAGTTTAACATTATGGTCTCCAGGTGCATCCATTTTGCTACAAATGTTTTTTTTTTTGCGGTACTAGGGATCGAATTCAGGACCCTGCGCTTGCTAGGCAAGCGCTTATTCCACTGAGCTATATCCCCAGCCCTATTTTGCTACAAATGACTGAAGATAATCTTCATGGCAGAGTAGTGCTCCACGATGTGCAAATAACCACATTTTCCTTATCCACTGATCTTTCTCACAAGGGGAGGGGATAGACATGGAGGGGAGGGGTGGGGAAGGGGATGGGAAAAGGAACTGAGATGTGCTGTGTGCCTGTACCAGCTCCAACAAGGAATGGAAACATGCACTGCAAACATACCGAAACAAAAGAGAGAGAGGAAAAAAGATAGACCTGTGAGTAACCACATCTTGTTGTGTGGTGTTAAAGGTTGAACCTTAGGTGAGAGCTGTTCACCGAACCATGTCCCCGACCTGGAGGAGCTATTGTACTGCTCACTGGAGATGAAAGCATCAAGTTTTCAGCTGCTGACAAGGGACTTTGCCCTAGTCTAGTGTTCTTTGGTAAAGAATTGCTTATCTTGAGGGCTGAATGTCCTCTGTCGAAAACACCCGACTCGTTTTTCTTGAGCAGGAAGAGTAACCACACGGCATTGGGCTCGAGACAGCGTGGTGCCTACTGACCGCTCAGGGCGCCACTTGGGCCAGCCACACCGAGAGCGGCTGCCACCAGGGGGCGACTCGAGCGCACCTCGTCTTGTGGCCGGGCATGGACAGCAGATGGAAAGCCCAACAAAGGCAAAAGAGAAAGTGGGAAGGAGGGATTGAGAGGAGGAAGGATGTCGGGAACCTTTACTTTGGAGCCTGGAAACGTTGATCGTGAAACCATTGGTCACTACCTTTTCTTTCTCAGATGTGCTTTAGTCAGAGAAGACTTGTACTCTTTGGTTAAGCCCTTGGTATAAAATTCAGACTTTTTGAAGCTGAAGGTATATTTCTTTTTCTTCTGTTTCTGTTTTAATTAGTGCGTGTTGGTACTACACAGCGTTGCCTTCCTCGTGTACGTGGACATGCACAGAGCACACGTCCGTCCTCTTTCCCTTTGCGGACATCTGTGTCCCAGCTTCCTATCATCTGTCATTCATTTTGCTCATTATTTATAGTAGGAGAAACCGTGTGATATTTAAGTTGGCGTGCCTGATTTATTCTGTTTCACATTGTGGCACTGAACTCAACGTGTGTCCATTTTCCTGCAGATGATGCAAACTTACCCTCCTTTATGGCAAAG
This sequence comes from Dinomys branickii, assembly GCA_004027595.1. Taxonomy (NCBI): domain Eukaryota; kingdom Metazoa; phylum Chordata; class Mammalia; order Rodentia; family Dinomyidae; genus Dinomys; species Dinomys branickii. The sequence goes on along the minus strand of PVLD010003840.1, from coordinate 64,752 downwards.
TAGTACTCCATGGTGTGCAAAGAAATGTAAACACGTATTATTTGTCCATCTGTTGGTGGACATATAGCTTCTTTTAAGATCTGGCTGTTATGAATCGTGCTGCTATAAACATAGATATGTATGTACTTCGCTAACACGATGCCTTTGACTCTTTCCAGATTTTTATCTGGATGTCCCCCCAAAGCTTCACGCAGTCATAGGACTTTCCCAGAGGCAGCTGAATCTAGAGTGCACAGTGCTGGGATTCAGGGTGGGTGATGACTGGATCAGTCCTCAGATGGGATTGGCCTCACTCATCCCAGGAGACTGGATACACCATAACAGAAAGAAAGCGGCTTGTCTTCCCCTTTTGCTCTTGTTGCTTTCTCTGTCTTCTGCCATGAGCGGTTGCCCCTGTGTGCCGTGCCACCCTGCCTTGGAGCCGGCCGACTATGGACTGAAACCTCCACAGGCTGAAGTACACAAACATTTCCCCTTTTAACTTTGGGTGTTGGGTATTTCATTTCAGCAGCAAGAGAAAATAACTGAGACAATACCTACAAAGGGCAATAGCTGGGTTGAGTGGAGTTTCTAGTTTCAGCTTTTTGAGGAATCTCCATACTGATTTCTATAATGGTTGTAGTAGTTCACGCTCCCACAGGGTACAAAGGGTTCCTTTTCCCCCACAGCCTCACCAGCATTTGCTATTACTTGGTTTCTTGTTGGCCATTCTTTCCAAGGTAAGAGGGAATCTCAGTGCTGTTTTAATTAGCATTTCTTGAATGGGCAGACATGGTGAGCATTTTTCCGTGTGTTTATTGGTCATTTGTGCTGCTCTCTCAGAGGGGTATCTTGTTCATTCAGTTGCCTGCTTTTTGATAGGGTCTTTTGCTTTGGAGGGGTCTCATTTTTTAGAGTTTTTTATGTATTCTAGATATTAGTCCTGTGTTTGAGGAGTAGTCGGCATAATTTTTTCCTTAGGTTGTCTCTTCACTCTGTTGGTTGTTTCCTTAGCTATGCAGAAGCTTTTTACTTTGATGAGATTCCATTTGTTGATTGTTTTTCTATTGTTTCTTGTGTCACTGGGGTTTCTGTTCTGAAAGTTCTTGCCTGCATCTATGACTTTAAGAGTTTTACTTATTTATCTTCCAGCAGAAGATTGAGTGTTTCTCTTTAACATTTAGATCTTTGATCCATTTTGATTTTAGTTTAGTACATGGCAACAGATGTAGATTCAGTCTTCTGCATGTGGATAGCCAGTGCTCCCACTACCACTTGGTAAAGAAGCTGTCTTTCCTCCAGGGCGTGTGTTTGGCCACTCTGCCAGAGTTCAGATGGCTGAGGGTAAAAGCCAAGGTATATTTCCTTTCTTTTTGTATCAGTTGGGCCTTACATTCCTCGCCAGTCGGGGCCAAGGAGATGGGAGGGCCACCACACACTGTGGCTGAGAGCTGTTTCCCAAACCCCGTCCGATACTCACAGGAGATCTTTCTCTGCCTGTGTGTCTCCCAAACAAGGCTCTCTAGGAAAACCTAGAGTTTCACTCTGGAGCAACTCCATATGTGTATGTGGACGTCACCTGTGTGAAACATCAACCAGCTACCAAGCCTGGGTCTTAGTTTCTGCTGAGTTTTTGAGTTCTGCTTTCCGGGAAAGGGTTGGTCCTGCGTCATGGCGTGTGGTATTTCCACTACACCGCATCCTGCTCACTCTAGGAAGGAGCAGGAGGAGCGTGACATGTTCCTGCTCCTTCTAACTACATCGTGATCTTTTCAGAGGAGCCTGCTGAATTTACTCATCATCATAGGATGAGGACACATGTGTTCATGGGTTCTACCCAGTGCATGCATAGAACTGGGTTGGAAATTGGAGTCTCGGTCTCGGCCTTGGCTCCTTCCCAAACAGAAAACTTGGGTGGGTTTCAGTGCATCTCATCTATAAAGTTAGGGGATTTTGAAAAGTTGATATTAAATGTCCCATCTCATCCCAGTTATATAACTTTGTGTTACCAAAACTGAGTAGTCATGACATAAGTTAACGCGAGACTGTAGAATTGTGTTCCCGTGACATTCACAAACAATCTCTGGGCCGCTTTAAAACTTTTTAAACTGTCAGGAAACAGTTCTTTTGGACCCATATCTCACTTAAAGTGCAGAGTGACAGCTCTTCATCTTTAAATTCAGATTTTCTTTTTGCAAACATGTGTCTCCATTAAATTTTATTCAGTATAGTCTGAAGATTTATTTTTACCTCCTACATTTATTAGTCTTTCCAAAACTCATTTGGAAATGGTGGTGTGTGCCTGTAATCCCAGCACTTGGGAGGTTGAGGCAGGAGGATCATTGTGAGTTTGAGGCCAGCCTGAACTACCTAAGTGAATTCAAGGCCAGCTTGAACTGCATAAGTGAGACCCTGTGTTTGGGTTTTTTTTTTTTTTTTTTTTTTTTTGTCTTTTTGAGACAGGGTCTCGCTATGCAGTTCAGGCTGGCTTTGAGCTCACTTTATAGCCCAGGCTGGTCTCAAAGTTGTAACAATCTTCCTGCATCAGCCTCCCGAGTGCTGGGATTACAGGCATGCCGCCACTACACCTGGTGCGACCCTGTCTTGAAAAACAAAGAAAAGAAAAGAAAAACAACCCAGAAAAACCAAAACCCATTTAGTTAGATGACATTTTCAAGTTGTGGACATTGAATTTCTCATTTCTGTTTGGGATCATCATGATTCAACTGCCAGCGGGAATTATTTGTTGTGTTAATATGAATGTAACCATGGAGTTTATTTGTTCCAAAATAATTCCAGATCGTTGGAGTTCATTGTCCCAAGTCACTTGAGGCCTTCTCAGAGAGAAGAAATGTCATGTACCTGCTGTCCTACAGTTACGGACAGTAGTCACAAGTTGAATACTCACTTTTTCTTCCCAGCAAGTGGTAGTGTCTGTTGACACAGTGATAGGAGAAGTGGTGTGGTCATTTGAGCTTTCTAAATAATATTTGAGGGGCCAAGGATACAGCTCAGTGGCACAGTGCCTGCCTGGTAAGCGTAAGGTCCTGAGTTCGATTCCTAGTACCCCCCCAAAATATTTTGACACATTTAGCATAATGAAGATACAAAAGGGAACTTCATACAGTTTTGTGGAATGAGTGAATAAGTTAAAAGGTAGACCTTTAAGTGCAAAAGAGAATTTTTAGTTATTTCACTGTGCTCTGCGTGAAGCCTTTTCAGTTATGTGAAGTCTATTTGACATTATTCCTATAGTAATTTAGCATCTGCTTCCTTCCCAGTTTTAAGCAATTTCCTTACCAAAGTAAGGAAAACTGTGTATAAAAAGCGATGCTCTCTCTGAGACATGCATCCTAAAAGTTGCATCAGAACAAAGTTGCAACATGTACCATTTGTTTTCAAAAATAAGTTTTCAGGCCTGGAGGTGTAGCTCAGCGGTAGGGCACTTGCCCAGAGTGCACGAGGCCAAGCACTGAAGGCTCAGCCCCGACAAAATATTAGTAAAATAAAAATGGTTGTTGAGTCTAGCCAATAGAAATGTTAATTTTTACTTCACATGTAAATGAACTGGGGAAAACTGGTAACATTTGTGTTTGGACTTGTGTGAAAGAAATGTCTGCCTCCATACAGGGGTTGGACAGTGCAAAGAACAGGTCATATCTGTCCAGCTGGAAGAGGGCCTGAGTTTCCTGGGCATCCGTCCAGGCCAGGCAGTGGATGTCTTGGGGATGCAGCCCCTGTGGAGCCCCATGTGCTGGACTGCTGGCTGTTTATTGCCCACAGCAGGAGGGGTCGCTGAGAAAGCCATCTGTGCGCCTTTCCTGGGGTCCTCACGGGACTCCACCCACCTCAGCAAGCCGTGTCCAGTGCTGCAGGGGCTGCCCTGGGCTGCGGGCGGGGTGCAGCACCTGGCATGGCCCCACTGGACAGCGACACTGGGGCTGCTGCGAGCTGGAGCTGCTCTGACCAGGGTTTGAGGCCATCCTGCTTCCAGGCAGTGGAATGTGAGGCAGGGGACGCCCATGTGAGTGCTATTTGTGGAATGAAAAGCTTCGTGATGCCCTGGGAAGTCCACGCCCTTTCCCATAACGTAGCCCGTGCGAATGTGCACACATGCACGTGTGGACAGCCTTAAGGGTCATCCATGGACTGTATGTAATCACTGCCTGTTGCTTCATCCCTACCTGAAACAGCTCCTCCCCTGACTTTCGTTTTAATCACTTTGGTGCTTAAGTAGCCCATCCTGCCTACCATTTTTTAAAGCTTTATTTAAATAGAATCATACTGTACATATTTGTCTGTGCTTTTTTTCTTTCCTAATACTGTGATTGCAAGGTTGGTACACAAACGTGGAGTTTGAATTCATTCATATTTTTACTGTTGTTTTATTTCCCATTGCTTGAGCACAACACCCCCTTTTTTTCATTCTGGAGATTGAACCTAGGGTCTTTCACACGGAGCTACATCCCCAACCTTTGTTATTTAGGGAGGCAGGGCCTCGCTAAGTTACTGTATTGCCTAGGATGGGCTCGAACTGTGGTCCTCCTGCTTCATCCTCCCAGAGTGCCAACGTTAGAGGTGTGTGCACCACCAGGCCCTGTGCGTTGTCTTAATGGAAATGCGTTGTAAATATATATCAACACGCACAATGTTCATTACTTCTTACATCTTCAAAATGTGCTATTCAAATTAAGGTTTAGAATTTTGTTGTAATTCTATTTGCCAGACAGCAGCACTGAGTACTTAGCTATCACAAGATACAGAAGATATGAAACTCTGTTCCCATCGCCCTCTGGGTCCCATGAAACGTCTGTGTTTTCTGAGAAAGGAGACCACAGTTTAATAACCGTACATTTCCTTGGCCATCCAGCTTTGGTTCTCCTGTGAAAATCTTTTCCCAGTAGACAGATGTATTGGCATTTGTTACAGTGGCTTCCTAGCATTTTTTTTTGTAGGTCTAGAATCCCTCACAGGGTGTGCAAACCAGGTACAAGATCTGCTCACCAGCCGGAACAGGCACACTGAGTGGTCCGAGAGAGGTAGGGTTAGTGGGTAAATACATAGAGCATTCCCTGACACCAGGCATCTCCAGAGGTTCCCTTCTGATGATAGGCTGGATATCGGCCTGGTGGGAACCTGGGCAGCTCAAACCTGGACTGGAATTGTGGTGACGATTCATGTTCCACATAAAGCCTTGCAGCATAGGCGCACAGACCTTGGGTTCAGTGACGCTTCGGCAGGGGACGTTATTGAGCCGGAGAGAAAGGAAACTGGAAAATGGAAGACATTTTAATGCCTTTGCACTGATTAAACTTGGATTAAAATTTATAGTTAAAAAGAAGAGAAATTGTAACATAAATTGTTTATTTAAAATGTCTTAAAAAGTAACAGAATCTGTATGCACACAACTGCTGTGTTGTCCAGCATCTAAAGACCAAGGTCGCTTTGGTTTGTCTCAGGGCGCTCTGCAGATAACACTAGATTGGTATGAGTGCCTCACCCCGATGCCTTTGCAGTGGCAGCTCAGATGGTGCTCACTAATGACCCTTGTTTTCTGCTGCCAGCCCTTGCACGGGCTTGGTGTGTCACCACTGCTGCCTCTCCTGGCACCGCCCTCCAGGTAGGGACAGGGACACACACCGTGCCTGGGCTGTGCATCACGTTCAACACCTTCCAGGTGATGGGGTGGTGGAATAGCCTAGAAAAATCGGGGCTTCCTTGAGGTCCTGTTGAGACTGACCTTTTCCTATAGGGTCTGCCAGTCACTGCAGCCGTCGGAAGTACATTGGTGGTGTGTATTGCTGGTAATAACTGTTATGTGTTCAGTGCTCCAGTTTCTTTAGAAGTTTGGTGGCTTCATGATCTGTGAGGTTTAAAGAGTTTCTAGCAAATCCTGTGAGTTTCCTGCAGGGCCTGGGTCCTCCCCGATCCCCTGAGCTGTTTGCGCCTTTTCTCCTGGCTCCACTGGGACTGAGGAGGGTAGCGCTTGCCGTGCCTGCCATCCCATCCCGAGGTCTGTGCTGCAGGGCTTTATGTGGAACACAAGTGGTAACCACCAATCTGGCGCAGATCTGAGCTGGCAAACGACTTCTTCAGAGAAGATGTCTCAGAGCCGCAGGGCAGCCTCTCCCCCACCCCATGCTGTGGTCCTTTGTTGCGACCTGATGATCGATTGTTCAGCGCGTTGTTGCTCTTGGCCTGCGAGCTCCATGCGGCAGGAGTCTGAGGAACACGACTGTGTTTCTCAGACATCTGCAGGACATCCTAGAGCGCGGAGCCCGCAGGACATGCTACTTAGTACGTGTTTGCTGAAGCCATGGATATTGAGTGACTTGTCTGAAGTTCAGTTACATTATGTTTTCCTCTTCTCTTTTTAGCTGGGAAGTTATCAATTCCAAACCAGATGAAAGACCCAGACTCAGCCATTGCATTGCGGAATCGTGGGTCAATTTCAGTATATTTCTGCAAGAAATGTCTGTTTTTAAACAGCAGAGTCCTGGGAAGGTAAGTTTCCTCGAAGAAAAGTGTGTTTTTAAATGTGCCACACACTTAGGAACAGAACTGACCTCTTTCATCAGCCGTCAGTTCCCTACCTCTGAATGCACTTGGAGCCTGTGTTATAAAAACTGGTGTTAGCTGGGCTTGCAAGTGTTAGCATGTGAGCACCAGAGAACCTTCAGCCTCATGTTTGGAAGTTGTATTAGGTTTACATTTTATACATGTTTATGTGGTCTGTTAATTGGAATGAATGGTGCTTGGTATTAACAGCCAAGCTGAAAAGGGAAAAAAAAATATCTTATTAGGAATTTACTGAAGCTGGGCATGGTGGTGCACACCTGTAATCCCAATACTTGGGAGGCTGAGGCAGGAGGATCACCACAAGTTTGAGACCAGTCTGGGCCACATAGTGAGTTCAAGGCTAGACTGCACTTATATAGTGAGACCTTGTCTCAAAAAAAAATCCAAAAAAAGAAGAAAAAAGAATTTCATTAATCATATTTTGCCTGGTTCTGAAGACCTCAGGGGCATGAACACATAGTCCTGCAGGTGTGCAATCAGAGGTAACAGAGTCTAACTGCCAATCTAAAAAATGAAGCTTCTTGTATGATTTACTTAAGAAAATTTTTTGCAAAAACACCTGTAATGACTTTGTACATAGAATGGGCATTTCTCCAGTGAAGGTGGGAACCCACAGGGAGGCGCCTTCAGTGGTTGGAAGGCTGTGTGCTTCCTGGAGAAGGCTGACACTCTGTTACTGTAGGGACCCAGGCAGCGCTCACTGTGGCCGGCAGTCTGGTGGCTGCGTGTGGTGTGGAAGCACCGCAGCCCTCACCTGTTGAACCGCTGCCTTCACGGTTGCCTGGCCCGGTTCACTGACTGCTCCTAGCACTTTCCTTCCCTTCCAGCAGGAGAGTCTGGGTCGGGGAGACAGGTGCCACTGCCGCCCGTGTGACCCAGCCCGGCATTGCTGCTGATGTGTCTTATGGGCTCAGAGCAGCGTCTCAGGGTAGGATGCGCTCTAACCATGGGATGCTGGCGATGCAGCGCTGACAGTCCTGCCAGAGTGCTGCTTATGGGCAGTCTCATGGCTTCATCAGAGTTAAATAGTAGAACTATGTTTGGAAACATCCTGAGCATTTTGCAGTGACGTTGCGTTTGGGTTGATTTTTGTTTTTAAGTTACTGGAGGTGGAGTTTATAATGGATCTGCATATGGCAGGTGCATTAAATAGCTGGGACAAAATACCCACAACCCATAATTTGAAGGAGGAGACATTTATTTTTGGCTCACAGTTTAGTGGGTGCAGTCCATGGTTGGCTGGGTCCACAGCACAAAGGTGAAAGGGCCTGGCAGAGGACAGGTGCTCGTATCATGACCTCCAGGGAGCAGAGGGGGAAGGAAGGAGCTGGGGACAAGTATACACCCCTCCAGGTCATGCCCTTGGGCACCCCCTCCTCTGACCAGTGTCTGCCTCCGAGTGAGACTGCTGTAAACCGTAATAGCAGGCATGGTCTATTTTACCGAAGTGATTAAACGTAGTTTTGGAAGATTCTAATCTTCGGACTTCTACAGTGGGTTACCTCACTGCATTCCAAGTCTGTGGGCTGAGGGTGAGGTTGCTTCAAAAGCTAGAGGTTAATAAGAAATCCCTTTCTAGCACTCAGTTCTAGATATCTGCATGCTGTTATTGGCTGTGATTCCTCACATTGTTCCATCTTTATTTCTTCCATTTCATTTCTACAATTCCAAATTCTTCCAAGGGCATTTGGTATCTCATAAATAACTCTTCATTTTGCTCTACAAGTTCATCTGTTCTGCTATATTACTTAATTTATTAACCTCATGTCAAAGAATGGAGTTAACCTGAAATTTAGACTCCTTTGCCCTTCCTTTACTCAGTTATTGGCGAGAGGTTTGTATTCCTTCTTCATGTGGTTTTTTGAAAGTCCTTTAGTGAGTTTTCCTTACTTGCTTCTCAGTGTAGTCTGATACCTCCGTGTAAAGACAAGACAAAAAGAAAGATTTAGGCTGAAGTGTGAAAATTAAGTGAAGACTTTGAGGGGAAGGTTTTTGTGTCTTGATGTTTCTAATGGGAAGCAGGAAGCTTTTCTGTAGATTGTTTTCACATTTCTTAAAACAACTGAGACTTTGCTGTTGCTGTAATTGGCAGAGAAAAGGAAAATAATAACATTTCACTGTAGGAGTTTCATTTCTTCTGTGGTTGGTTAACAGGTGGTGGAGAAATGGGTGGATATTATTAGAAAGGGGGGTTGTAGTGGCCAGAGATGGATCCCAGAAGTTTACCACTGTGCACATAACCCTAGGTTTGTATAGAGGCCTTTAATTTCTCTTAACATGGTTTGCTGTAGTATGAATTTCTATAGCCTTACAGTGGTGGTTTGAAGTTTCAGGTTGAATTATATCAGGCAGCATCGCTGTTATTAAATGACCCGGAGGAAGAGGTTTCTGAGGACCCTGCTTACGTGTCAGGTCTCTCATACCTGGCAGTAATTCAGCCGCTAATGGGAGTCATTATTTTCAGTTGCGGAAATCAGGTCTTCTGCCTCCAGAATGATTATTTCCAAGTGTTGGACTGAACTAAGGCCTGTTGAGTGTCCCTCCGTGAGTGCAAAGGATGCTGTTTGGAGCACATTTGCCATAATCCAATAGGCCTTGTGTAAATAAACAAGTGTGTGTATTCCGTGCTCTAAATGTCTCTCTGTGGCACGTAACCGTCCTGTTTTGTTTTTGTTACTTGCAGTTTTGTCTCCTGGTCTGCAGCGTGTGCACATTTTTTACAGTCTTGGGAAGTTATATTCCTGGGGTTATACTCAGCTATCTACTCTGTAAGTATAGCAGAACATTTGACTGGGTTCTCTGATGCAAACGTCATCATTTTGTGGCCAACAAACTTTCCACAGTTTGGAAGAGAAGGCATGGGTTCTTCCTGCTAAGTGGATTGTTTCTTAATCTCTTGCTGTACAGTTTCTCTTTTTTCCTAGAGACATGTTGAGAAGATGTGTAAAAGACAGATTGAAAGCGAATACTTTTTATTTTAAATTAGGTCCGTAAAAGTATAGATAAGCTGTGTGCCCTGCTACCCACAGATACACCATTGCTTTTGCCTTTTTGCATGTTCTGTAAGTTCAAAAAGATAAAACTACAATGAGATGTCATTGTATGCACTTCTACCAGAAGGGCTAAAATTAAAACTACCTACCATTTTAAGTATTAGGCGGAATTCAGAGCAAGGGGAATTCTCTCACAGTGTTGGCAGGCAGGCAGTTTCTGCTGTATGGCCCAGTCATCCCACAGCTAGGTAGCTACCCAAGAGAAATGAGAACATGCGTCTCCAGAGACTTAGACAAAGATGTTCATAGCAGAGTTATTTGTAATAGGGTGAAATGTAATATAGTCCATATGGCCAGCAGCAGATGAATGAATAAACAAACAATGGTATGTCCATATAATGAGTTATTACTAAGCACTGAATATTGATACATTAAACACTAGGCAGAATCTCAAAACATTGAGGCTGAGTGGAAGGAGCAGAGCCACATACAGAGTTATCTACCGTAATTCTATTTGGATGTGATTCTAGAAAATTCAAAGTATTATTTAGTGACCAAGCAGATCAGTGGCTGCCTGGAGCTGAACTGAATGGAAGCAGGGAGAGCCAGGACGCAGAAGCAAAGGCTTAATAAAAACATGAAGCATGTGTGTGTGTGGGGGGGGGAAGGGGGATGCAGTGAAACACGTTTCCATTATAGGAGAATAGAACTTAGAAATGTATTTCACAGAGGCATTTTCCTTAAAAAAAAAAAAAAAAAAACCACTACTTTTCAATAAAGGAAATTTAGCATTTTGTGAAATAGTGACAAAGGAGGGGTGTCTTACCTGTACTTCCTTCTCATATTTCAGTACTGTTTGCATTTCTGTGTCCACTGTTTAAATGCAATGATATTGGACAAAAGATATACAGCAAAATCAAGTCAATTCTGTTGAAACTAGATTTTGGCATTGGAGAATATATTAATCAGAAGAAACGTGAGCGATCTGGTAAGTAAAGTTTGAATCTTAGAGTCTGTGCATGAGACGTGACATCAGCAGTCTGTTCTGAGGTGTTTGCCAGAGTTTTAGTGCAAAGGCCCTGGCTCTGGGTGTCCCAGTGGACCAGGCCCAGTTGTCTATCCCATAATGCCTCATGGAGTCAGCAGTGGTGAAGGGAGGAAGGCAGGGTGTTATGGTTGATACATTGTGTCAACTTGGGGAGTCTAGCGGTTTAACTAAGTAACTCAACAGTTGTAAATCTTGGGGTAAACAGGATATGCCCTTACCTTGTGGGATGTTGTTTATGTTAATTTGGGAAGCTTTAAAGGTTAACTGTGTGATTCAGGAGGAAGCCGGGTGCTTTATAAACATCCTGAGCCTGTGGAAGAGGAGGGCATGGAGGTTATGTGAGAGGTACACGCCCCCTGGGTGGGGATAGGCTGTTTACAATATAGGAGAGAAAAGGAGGCTGCTTGCAGCCATTCCCCCTTTTTTGCTTGTGGTATTTGCTGTGCTCTGCTGCCGTAAACAGTTTGCCCTCTGCCATGTGCCACTGCCCCTAAAGCAGCCAAGTATAAATTAAAACTTCCACAAACTGTAAGCAAATAAACCTTTACTTCCTTCATTTTGGGTGTTGGGTATTTTGTCTCAGCAATAAAAAAAAACTAACCAAGACACAGGGCTAGGGAGCCTCAGTCAGGAGGCTCAAGATACGTCTTTGAGGGCCAGACAGAAACTCTGCAGCTTTATAAAAGGGGCATCAAAGGCAAAGTTGAAGGTTTGCATAGGTGCCCCTGCCCCACAGTCCACTTGTCAGGCGGTGGCCCGGTCAGCCAGCACCTCAAGGCTCATTCTCTGAGAGCCTGGGAGAGGCCTGAAGGCTGCAGCTTCTGGCAGGATGACTTCTCTGCTGTGAGGCAGCCTCGGTTCCCACCCCGGGCATTGTACCTGTCTGGGGCCACTCTGTGAGGCTGTGCCCCTCTGGGCCTCTGAGGTGGGTTGGAGGTTTAGGGCTTGCAACTCCTAGGCCTTGCTCCAGGGAGCCTGGCACTGGGTGTTGTGAAGGCTGGCCACTAGATGCCCCTGTGAGTCCTGAAAATGACTCTAGTTACTTTTATTTCAGTCTCGCTCTTTTTTTTGGTGGTGGTGGCTGTGGGACTGAGGATTGAATGCAAGGTCTTTGCACTGAGCTGCATTTCTAGCCCTATACTTGATTGACTGACTGATTGATTGAGACAATGTCTATCTAAGTTGTTAAATTGCTCAGGCTGTGCTGGAACTTGTGACCCTCCTGCTTCAGCCTCCCAGTGTGCTGGAATTAAGAGTGTGCACTATCACTTTGAGCTGGTGCCCTCGGTCTTGAAAGGGAATGAAAATGCTAGGCAAACTGAAGGCTGCCTAAACAGTCACCATGCCCGTGCTCAACGGAGGGTGGACATGCCCGGCGGCATCAGGGCAGGAAGGGGGCACCTGCAACGAGGGCAGAGGCATCGCATGCGTCCTGCTGTCGCTCCCACCATGCACATGGCAGGCGCAGCCCAGGTCTTCAGTATATTCTAGGGAGCTCTTAGCTTCTTACTAAATACTATCAGAGAAGCTACCCTACCCTCGGTAATATATGTAACTTTTCCCATTTTATTCTTTTACTCTTTTTCTCAAACATAGTTACGTAAATTGACTTTTAAATCCCAGTGTTTAAAGGACGAAGGCTTTCCCACTTGGAGGACTTAACCAGAGCAGTCTGCGGGCTCCTGCATCTTTAATTGGGTCAAGTGAGGGACCTGAGCACTTGCATTGCCAAGAGGTTCCCAGGGCTGCAGCCAGCTGCTGCTGTTGCCAGCGGGCACTGCTAATAGGGACCGTTGCCTTTGGAAACCAAATGCCTTGCAAGTATGTGGGGCTTCTTGTTTGCAGACAAGTAAGGTTTCTTATGTGCGAACATTTTCTTCCTATATTGGGGACTGAACCCAGAGCCTTGCACCAAGCTGTGTCCCTGGACCTTTCTACAAATTTATTTTGAGACCAGGTCTCACTAAGTCACTGAGTTGCCCAGGCTGGTGTTGAACTTGGTGATCCTCCTGTCTCAGCTTCCTAGAATGCTAGGCTTATAGGCGCATGCTACCACATTCATCTTGTGTGAACTGTAGGGAGGCACTGAAGGGCATGGGGAATGTGGGGTGAGGATATATAATACAGTAAGTACACCGTGTCTAAGTGTGCCAGGAACCTGAAAGCTTCCCAATTTTTTTCTCAACAGAAGCAGACAAAGAAAAAAATCACAAAGATGACAGTGAATTAGACTTTTCTGCTCTTTGTCCTAAGGTATTTTTGTTTAGTTCTCACTTTATTTCTGTGGTTTGACTGTCCCTTTATTTATATGAACCAAAGCTGGATGACTTTCCTAATAGATTCAGTCATCTGAACAAACCTCAAAGGAAAATAGTCATCTGTTTTTATGATTATAACATTTGGGGCCTTAGTGTGTAGACTTTGCAGAAAATTTTCTCCGCAGCTTAAAATGTGCCACTGTATTTGTATCAACCCAGATTAGCCTTACGGTTGCTGCCAAAGAATTATCAGTGTCTGACACGGACGTCTCAGAAGTATCCTGGACTGATAATGGGACCTTCAACCTTTCAGAAGGATACACTCCACAGACAGACACTTCTGATGGTATGCTAGCCTTTCTACATAAACCCTTATTTTTATTATTGAGTACATGTGAAAACATTTCTGTTGACCACTAAATAAATAGTAATTTGCTATACAGTGGAATTAATGCTCAACTGCAAAAATGAATGAAGTACTAATTCATACTACAGCGTGGATGGAACTTGAAAACGTTTTGCTGAGCAAAAGAAGCTAAACATAAAAGGGTGCACAATGTGTGATTCCACTAATAGGAAATGTCCAGAAAAAGCAAGTTCCTAGGGACAGAAAAGCAGCTCGGTGGCTGCTGAAGACTAAGGGAGGAAGGGAACGGGGAACGGCACCTGTGCGCTGGTGTAAGTTTCTTTGGGGAGTAAGGAAGGTTCTGGAATTGGCAGTAATGGTTGTACAGTTTCGTGAATATACTAAAACTCTCTTAATTGTGCACTTTAAAAAAGTGAGTTTTAGGGTATGTAAACCTTATGTCAAATGCTGTTTGTTTAAAAATATGAGAAAAAAAACCTTCATCATCTCCAAACCTGCCATATCTTGAAAATAAAAAATTTTAAAATTAAAAAAAATTATTTTCTGAAACATCTGGAAGCATTGCTTATAGCAATAATGGAAGAAGAGAAAGAGAAAAGCTAGTTGTGTATAATCAGACCTCGTCTTCATCAGAAGAGGTGAAAGTGTGGAGGGCAGGTTGTTCGGAGTCCAAAGCTAACTCCAGTTTTTCATACTTGTCTTCAAAGCGAAGTAAACTACTTTGTTTTTCACAATAGGTTAAATACAACTTAAGTTAGAGCACGTTGTTCCTTACTGTGCTTTTTGTAAATTCCATCGATAGCGTAAAATGAGCCAAGGCTTGTGCAGTGACCTACCCTTTGCTGGTCTCACTGGATAATTTTAAATGGTCCCAGCTACACAGTGAACATACCAGATGACCAAGGAAGAGAATGAGCAACCTGTTTTATACTGACTTTGTAAGGCAAGGAGGGAGGAGGTTGACTGTACAGCATTTGAAAGAAGATGGACTGGGAGACTCGGAGACCCAACTTCTACTACACTCTTGTCTCGCCACCAGCTATGTGGCCTTGAACAGGTGACACAACTACTGTGGCCGCCACTTCCTTGTGTGCTAGAGTGAGAGCAGCACTTAAGTTTATTCATGCTCTGTCTACTTTTAATGTCTGCACCTGAACTCGTACTTTAAATACTAAAATAACAAATACTTGTGCATCCCATCTTAGATTTATATAGCAAAAGGGCACCTACATGTAAGGCTGTCTTTACTAAAACTGAAGGTTTCAAATCACTCTTGCAAAAAGTTAACTATTTCATGAAAAAGTGTTCTATACAAATCAGTCTGCCTCCTAATCTGACACTGCTTTCAGATGTCCCGAAAGATGGCAAGCTCAGTTTCAGCGATATCTGTAAAGAGAGCCAAATGTGTTCCTGAGCTCTGGGCTTGAACTGGAACACAAGGACCAGTAGCTTCTTTTCATTGCTTTAAACAAACGTAGGTTACAAATACTCTTAATAGATCTCCATGTATGGAGATGATGAGGCAGAATAAACTGTATTTACTCTTCGATGTGTCACAATCCATGATTGCCTGCAAGTCATGTAATTTTAAATTTCATGACCATACATACTCCCACTGCCTTCAGGTGATTCCCACTTTAGCAGGAGGGGATATTGTGATGAACCCCTAAGCTTTAGTTAAACCTGCAAGATCATGTTAGAGAAGGTTGAATTATTACATCATACATACAGTTTGTGCTTAAGAGGAAAGTTAAGGATGTAGGGGACACATGGGGTTTGTGAGTTTGTGGGGAGACAGTGTCACAGATTGGGGAGAAGGCCAATACATGGTTAAAATCATTCACGTTCATTCAGCAGGCTAGCTGAATGCCAAGGTTGCTTGGAAGGGCCAGATCAAAGAGCTTTTAAATAGATTTCAGATTTGTTGGGGTGCTTAAGCATGAACTTACGTTATGTTTTCACAGATCTTGACCGGCCTAGTGAGGAAGTTTTCTCTCGAGATCTTTCCGATTTTCCATCTGTAGAAAATGGCATGGGAACCAACGACGAAGATGAATTGAGCCTTGGATTGCCCACGGAGCTCAAGAGGAAAAAGGATCAGTTAGACAGTGGCCACGTACAAAGCAGAGAGAGGCCGTCAGTGGCTGGGCTCACTCTTCCTCTGAACAGTGACCAAGCCCTGCACTTGATGAGCAACCTGGCTGGGGAGGTCATCGCAGCTGCAGTGACGGCTGCTATCAAAGACCAGCTAGAAGGGGCTCAGCAAGCCCTGGCTCCGGCCGCGCCCAGCCCAGAGGAAGACACAGACACTGAAGAAGGGGATGACTTTGAACTTCTTGACCAGTCAGAGCTGGATCAGATTGAGAGTGAGCTGGGACTTACACAAGACCGGGAAGTGGAAGTGCAGCAAAACAAGAAGTCTTCGGGCTTCCTTTCCAACCTCCTAGGCGGCCATTAAGCAGGGAGTGGGCTTGCAACAGAGCACAGACAAACCACCAAAAAGTTTCACCCCAGCAAAAATAAACAAATGAAACCAAAAAACAAAAAAAGAAAAACGGAAAAAAAATTGAAATGTAAGCTTTAATGATTACTTTAGATTTTCTTTGTTTTATTTTCCCTCCGGCAGTGAATTAATTGGCTATATATCAGCTGACACTGATAGGTTGATATTTCCAGTAGTTATTTTTATGTAATAAGCATGGAAATGAACTTTCATACGCATATGTACCATGTTTGTCAGAAATATTAGGAGTTGTTTTTAAAGCAAAAAGAAATAAAAAAGCAAACACCAAATTATTAAGATCTTTCTGTAAGTATTCTTTATAATTAATTTTCAAGCATGCAAAAGATTATTGTAACTCACTGAAAATATTACCAATTCATTGTGAATACATGCTGTCTCAGCTCCCTTGTTCCTAATACTTGGAAATAATTTGTAAAAAACTGGTAAGTGTAGATGTAAAAAGACAGAAATTATCAAAATATTTTTAGTTGAAGGACTTGGGGAATATTTTCAAATTTAATTTAAAATCCCAAGAACTACAGCTAGCCTGGAACATTTCCATGTTCTCTCAGCAACTGTAGACCTAGGTGTGCTTGTAAAGTGACATGCTTATTGACTGCCACCTCCAGTCTTGTGACAGGCGGTCTTAACCCAGAGAAAGCAAGTAATTATGTATCACATAGATGGAGGTTATGATTAACCAGGGATGCGGCTGTTTTGTCGTTCATTTTGGTCCTCTGTAATGGGATGTCATGAGTGCAGATCTGTTCTGCCTGCTCACACCCAAGTTAAATGTTCATATTTTATATTGTGTCACGGGAAATGTCGCCTAAAATTGTGAAACTAGGTATTGATATGTTCTATGAATCATGTTGTCATCTCAATAAAGAAATAATAACTCTTGCTTTCTTAGTCTATATAGATAGGAAGGATAGCTGGCTTTCAAGTATTTATTTGGAATTGAAGTCTAAATATGTAATCTGTTTCTTATTGGGAAGCTAGAATATATTTTTTTCCTTTGCCTTAAACTTTTTTAGATCATCTTTTAATAATCAAATTTGGCTTACAGTTTTTAACAAAGGACTAAAAAGCAGAAACCAAGAGAGTTTCGTTCTTGTGATACAAGCTTTTAATAGTATTGAGGGACCATGTCAGCAACTGTAAAACATTTCTCAAACCTTCAGGTATAGCTGGCATTTCTGCAGGTGCACAGACATCTGAGACCCTCAGGAAGAAAGGGTAATCTAAGAATAAGGGAATCTGTGTTCTCCTCCTTTTGCCTCATCCCTTTTTTTATATTTCTAAGGAATAACTATAGGTAACTAATACTGAAGGGTCTCTTATTTATTTTTTCTTTCTGAGGTACTGAATTATCTAGACTGAATTTGCCAAATGTTAAAGGGAAGAAAGTTACGACTTTCAACACTTGCTCTTTGCGATTGACTATACTGACGTGTCGTTAGTGCCTCGTGACTATGTTGATGTCCTCTATCGATGATATCGAGTGAGCCTGTGCCTTTATTATCTTGCCCATTTTGGTACCGATGTAAACTTGTGTTAGAAAATCTCTGAACTGTGTGGTTCTGGAAGGATATATCTGAATTCTACTCAATAAGAGTCTCTGGACAGGAGGGGAAAAATACAATCACATATTAATAAAATAGTCATTACCAGGATTCTTTTTTTAAAAAACAGTGTGTTTCTTCATTTAAAAAATATTCCTGGTCTTGAAGTCAGAAAGTTTAAACATTATGTTAATGTCTTCATTGAGGAGAAAGTAAGAATGTAAAATAACCACATAATCAAAGAATATGTTTTAAGTCAGTGGACAGGCTTACAGGAAGATAAATTCAAGGGCTGGTAATATGTATTTGAATGAACAGTAGCTCTGGAACAAATCGTTGCATGCTACAAATTAAAATGAGTTTGTGGATGCAAGGTTAGTATGACTGGAAGCCAGCATCAGCCCTGTTGAGGCACACCAGCTGTCTGGAGAGGAGCATTACAACGCCACATTTGATGCTACTTGTAGAAGAATTTGTGATGAAAAATTTAAATGTAATGGTAGTCTTCTCAGAACTTTTGATTCAACTGAATGTGGGCATGTTGAAGATTGTGTGTGTGTGTGTGTGTGTGTGTGTGTGTGTGTGTGTGTATGTGCATGGGGGCATTGTTTCTGAGTCCATAGGATACCAAATAAATCCATGATTGATCCAGTATGATAGGGAATCTTTACCATGCAAAATTAAATGAATAGCAATAGTCCTTGAGTATCTAAAACACTGCTAAAGAATGACCTGTGAGATCTAAGTGGAACGCAGTCATTAAAGTGAGAACCAGCGTTTTACTCACTTCTTGTGGAAAGTATGTGCAGAATACATGTATCGTGTATTTTGTTCTGAGACAACACAGTAGTGCTAAAGAAGTTGGAGTTCACTTTGAGAGATCATCCAGTGTGAATGTTCTCATTTCCCCTCAAAATCTTCAAAAGTGATTTTTAAAAGAACAGCTCTATCTCTAGTAGAATATTACAAAAGAAACTTGCATAACGTTTTTACAATTGGCAAACATCCTCCATATATGTATGCACTTGATTCTCTTTTAAAGTAAGTGCAACTCTCTTTTAAGACATGACAAGTGACAGGATATAACTGATTTTAGCCAGAAGGAGACTACCCCCGCCGCCTTGTTACCGGGAATCAAACTCAGGATCTTGTGCTTGCCAGACAGGTGCTGGTGCCAATGAGCTATAGCCCTGGAACCCATGTTTGTTTAAGAAAAACTTATAATGTTTTTATTTTGTGTTTATTACTTCCTGTTGTTTTCTGTTTATTATTTGTGTATTTCTTTACACTGCTGCATTGATGTGTAAGACAGGAGACTATTGTGAAACGCCTTACCTAACTATGGTAACACAGATCATTTGTACCATGATGCTGTTACAAAGTCTCAACTATGTCTTTGTGTATTACTCCTTCATTTCCACTGCAATGTTTTTGTTAGAAAGAAATGTGGAAATACAGGTTCAAATGTTATGATGTTAATGTTATGGCCTTAAAATGTAAAGTCAGTCATATGACAGTCACAGTAGCTTCCCCTAAATGTACAATAAGGAAGTTAGTTCATGTCTTTTCACACAGGGATACTTTGAGAATGAATGAATGTGTCTAAAGCAATTTCAGGGGTAAAAAGGTTACATAAAAAACATTGATTTTTTTTCCTGCCTGTGTCCCAACTAAGCCATCATTTCAAATATTAAAGGCAACCAACAAGTATCTGCTTACAAGAAAACTATAAAGTTCTCTTATTGGTGTAGCAATGTATTGGCCTCAAAGTATAGTCTGTGGAATAAATAGGTGGGAGGTGTAGAAAAGGTATGTCACTTAAATTGGCTCTGGGGATAGTGTGTAAGCCTCTGTACTAGTCATGTTTAATGATTCTGAAGCTTACTGACTGTGGACTCCAGGAAGGTCACCTACCAACTTTGTATCTGTTTCTTTCATTTACAACACAAACATACCTAGTGCTGACCTTGTAGGTTGTTGGAAGGATGAGATATCCCAAGGCTGAATTTGGCAGATGATGGCCTGGGCCCCACTCTACCCGTTTCTGTATGGGATACAAGCTAAGAATGATTTTCACATTCTTAAATAGTTGGTGAAAAACCCAGGAGACTATTTTGTGCCATGAAATATATATGAAAATAAAGTTTCAGAATCCATAGTTTACTTAGAACACATCCATATTCATTCATTTATGTATAATCTATGATCACTTTTATATCAGACAATAAGCCTATAAAGCCTAACCTAGTATTACCTGGCCCTTTATGGAAAAATACGCAAATCCTTTGATTAAGACATAGTTACTAGGATTCTGTTTACTCCTCATGACTGCAATTAAGTGGTGGGTTAGCCCATTCTATTGCTACAGCAGAACCTCTGAGACTAGGCAATTTATAAGTAAGAGACATTTATTTAACTCCTAGTTCTGGAGCTCCAG
Organism: Dinomys branickii; assembly: GCA_004027595.1. NCBI lineage: Eukaryota > Metazoa > Chordata > Mammalia > Rodentia > Dinomyidae > Dinomys > Dinomys branickii. Next base: position 45,023 of record PVLD010003840.1, on the reverse strand, counting down.
TAACATGGCATACAAAAAATGCCAGAACATCTGCTTGGCTTGTGGTGAGGCTCATGCTCTGCTCCATGCATGGAGGAAAGGTAGAAGTGAAAGTGGGTGTGTGGGGGAGGGGTCACATGGGGGGGGGCAACAGCTTTTAAACAAATCCAGGCCCTGAAAACCTAACTTACTCTTGAGAGCCCTAGTCCAGTCTTGAGAAAACCAATGCAGCCTCTCCGTGGATAATTCATTCCACTCATGCGGGTACAACCCCCCACCCCATCTAATTATCTCTTAAACACTGGGGACAGGGTATCAGGCTCCATCTCTACTAAGTGGAGTTAAGAGCATTGTGTTGAAAAGCAGGGTAAATAAACGTTGCAGGTCACATACTAGTGAGGGGTTAAAAGCCAGCCTGACTCCAAAGCCTATTCTCGTGCAAGTTTGTTGCGAAAATTTAACACAATGGAAAAAACAACACCCCCTTGAAAAGGAAAAACCAAACAGGACATTCAAAGATTTTGAAATTTCCCAGAGGATCATGAAAACACAGTGCAAGAGGCAGGGAGGAAATAATTGCCTAAAGAATGTGTGCTAGAAGAACCATATAAATGATAAAACAAGGCCGGGGGTGGTGGTGCACACCTGTAACCCCAGCACCCCAGAGGCTGAGGCAGGAGGATCACTGTGAGTTTGAGGCCTGCCTGGGCAACAAAGTAAGTGGTTTGACAGCCTGAAATGCATAGTGAGACCTTGTCTCAGACCAAAAATAAATAATAATAAGTAAATAAATAAAAAAGGAAAAGTAAAACTAGAAGTTCTTTTTACACCTACTTGCCCTGCTTTCTTAACAGGGAAGCTTGAAAATACATTGTTTTTCTTATTCCAGTTGATTGCTTGTTACAGTTTTTAAAGCGAGTATCTATCCAGAGAGCTCAGCAGCTACTTCAGAAGGTTTTGACAATCTAAGCCAAGTTTTCTGAAATAAAAACCACCACTGAACTTTGGTACTGCAGAATTATTCTTTTAGCAAAACTGAGCAATCTGTGTGCCAGCACTGTTCTTGCACTGTGGAATACTGCAAGGAAGAGTGCCTGCCCTCAGGGAGCTTATATTCTAGATGCAGAAGACTAACAGGCGACTAGCTATTCCAGTTTGTGTGGAGTTGAAAGTTCCTTCCAGTGCAGGGCTTCCAGGGCTGACTGGACAAACGGCAGTGAGAGCCCATCTCTCAAAGTGGACCCCAGAGACTGACCACGCCACCTTCTTGTATTTGTGCCCTTCTGTAATCACCTCTGATGTTCAACAGGGCAGACCTACATTAGAGCACACTGATTGTGGAAGTAACTAAGGCTAGGTCACAAGAGCTAGTGTGGCTCTGCCCTCTGGGGGAGACCAACTGCATCTTAGGCCATCTTACAGTTAGGCAGCCACTTGGCCAGCGACCAGGGCCTGCTCTCAGTTCTGTAAATGAGTCCTGATCCAGCCAAGGTAAAGAGGTCTGCCCTTCAGCGACTTCAGCGCTGGCCTGTGCTCGCTGAAACGTCGTGAAATGGAGTCAGAACCACTCAGGTAGTGCACTGGAATGCCTGACCTGCAGAAACTGAGGAAGTTTGATCCTAAGTTTTAGTTTATTTTGATACAAATGAACAGATACCTACTAGGGTTTATACAGGAAAGTTATGCCTGGTAAGGATTTAAGAATTCAGGTTAGGATTACTTTTTACTTTCTTACCTGGCATTTGGGCACAGATGTAAAAAGAGCGAAGCAGCAGAAAGAATTTCAGAGCAGAAAAGTAAAGGATTTGTAAGAACAGCACCAAAACATGTCTTGTTAGAACAAAAAATGTCACTATGGCAACCACGGTGAGCAAGGTGGTGAACCAGATAAATCAGGAGTAGATGTTGAAGAGTGGCAGGTACTCAAAGGTCTCATAAAACACAAAGGAAGGTGTCTGAATTTTATTTCTAGTCAATGGAAGCCATTGGAGGGTTTTGAGCAAAAACAGCAGCATGACCTGACATTTGTGTATATATATATATACAGAGAGAGAGAGAGAGAGAGAGAGAGAGAGAGAGAGAGAGAGAGAGAGAAATTTTTTAAAACCTCTTTTAGTGCTTCTGGCAGCTTGGATCCTGAACATGCAGTGTTCAGTCCTGTAACAAAGCTGATTCTAGTCCTACTAGGCTGTGCAGATGAGTCTGGGAATTCCCCAAGCCTTTGAAGCTCACATTTTCTATAAAACTGTGCTGTCTGATGTTTAGTATGTATTGTATTACCTGAGCAACCCGCCAGGTCAGTCTGAATTGAGACGAGCAATTAATTGTAAAGCATACCCTGGATTTTCAAGAGTGAATGCTAACGAAAGAATTTAAAGTATCTCATTAATTCCTCTGGGCTGATATTCCGTATTGATTGGGTGAAACAAAATACAATAAAAGCAATTTTATTATTATTTATTTTTAAAAATAAAAGCAATTTTACCTGTTTTTACTTAAAAAACGTGGCTGCTGTTAGGTTTAACTCTACACGGTGTGGCTTGGCTGTGCTACTGGACCCTGGCAGGCAAACTGCATTCTTAGTTTCGCCGAAAGGGCAACGCGACCCCCGTTGAATTGGGTTCCAGGGCGTGCGCGGGGTCCGCCGGGAATCCCAGCCGCTCTCCTCGGAGCCTCCCAGGGCGTGTGGCGGGCCGGGTGCCCCTCTCCCCGCTTCTGGCACTGCCCCCGCCTCAGTCGCTTCACACCTCCCGCGCGACTGCGAACAACAGCACTGTCACGGGGAAAGAGTGACACCCCCATTCACGCCCACTCGGGGCGGACTGGGCGGAACCAGAAGCTGATCAGTCATTGGGTCCCTTAACTTCCGGGCCGTGACCAGAGGAAGGAGGCGGGACTTCCTTCCCAGCTCTCACTATTTCCTATGTGTGTCGGAAGTTCCTACATTGAAGAGCTGCAAGTCAGCCGCTGCGTGGCTTTTCGTGTCTAGTGAGAGGAGTGAAGGTCTATCTCGTGGGGCAGAACGTTGATCGCTAGGTTCTTGGCTCAGTCGCCTCTGACTTCTCGCCTCGCGATGGCGACGTACACTTGCATCTCCTGCCGGGTGGCGTTCCGCGACGCCGAGATGCAGCGGGCCCACTACAAAACGGACTGGCACCGCTACAACCTGCGGCGAAAGGTGGCCGGCATGGCCCCGGTCACCGCCGAGGGCTTCCAGGAGCGAGTGCGCGCGCAGCGGGCCGTGGCGGAGCAGGAGAGCAAGGGCACGGCCACCTACTGCACCGTGTGCAGTAAGAAGTTCGCCTCTTTCAACGCCTACGAAAACCACCTCAAGTCCCGGCGGCACGTCGAGCTGGAGAAGAAGGCGGTGCAGGCGGTGAGCCGCAGGGTGGAGATGATGAACGAGAAGAACTTGGAGAAAGGACTGGGTGTGAACAGTGTGAATAAGGATGCCATGAACGCGGCCATCCAGCAGGCCATCAAGGCCCAGCCGTCCATGTCCCCCAGGAAGGCGCCCTCTGCGCCCGCGGAGGAGTCGGGCAGGGCCGTGGCCGCCGGCGGACGACGGGCGCACGACCGAGACCCCGCGGAGAAACCGCCCCGGCTGCAGTGGTTTGAACAGCAGGCGAGGAAGTTGGCCAAGCAGCAGCAGGGGGAGGAGAGCGCGGAGGACGAGGAGGAGCTGGATGACGAAGGTAGGGGCCCGGCGTGGGGAGAAAAGAGGGAACCGGTGCCCGCTAAGCTCCCCGATTGAAACCTGAGGAGTGGGAGAGGGTGAGTGAAAACGAGAGTGAAGGGGTTTCACGGCTTTGCGAAGTGTCTTCCCTGGTGCTTATCCTCTCGGAGTTTTGTCTGCTAGGTTCTCTGTTGTACATTCAGGGCTTGTAACAATGCCCGGGAAGAACAGGTGCTTCATTAATGTTTGTAGGATGAATTGACACCTCGTCCATTTTTGACAGGGAACTTTATGACGTCTGTATAGGAAGACGAATTTGTGAATCTAGTGAGATTATAGTTGTAATGGGTTGGTGCTCAGTTTAGTTGGTTAAAACTGAATGAGGGTTGTCAGGTTGGGCGTGGTGGCACACGCCTATAATCGCAGCACTCGGGAGGCTGAGGCTACAAAGTGAGTTGAAGATCAGCTTGAACTGCATGGTGAGACCCTGTCTCAAAAAAGACAAAAAAACCCCACCCCAAAACAAACAAAAAACCAAACTGAATGAGGGGCTCAAAATCAGCTAGCAAAACTGGAGCTTGAGCCAGCAATCTAGCCCGTTTGATTTTATGAGCTGTTTATTTCTTCTTTCCTCATCCTGTATCCTAGTGATGTAAGTCCATGTCTTGGTCTGTCTGTGCCTCTGTAACAAAGTGCCAGAGGCTGGTTAGCTTATTATCAACATAAGTTTATTTTCCCAGGTTTGTAGGCCAACATCAAGGTGCTAGAAAATTCATTGTCTGTTGAAGGCCTGGTCCATGGGGGTGGCGGGTGGCTGTTGTCTGTGATTTTCTCACCTGATGGGAATGGCAGAGGGGACTAGCAAGTTCCCTCAGGCCCTCTGTCAGAACCCTACTTCATCCCGGAGAGCTGAGTGCTGATCCCCTCCTAGAAGGCCCCAGCTCTCGACACCTTCACATTTATGCTTAGGTTTCACTGGGGAAAGACACACACAGTCGAAGCCGCAGGAGTGTGTGGGGCATCCTACTGCCACTGTGCGCACGCTCTGTCGTGCTCCAGTGAAACAGTAGCCATCCTTAGCAGCAGTGTGTGGAGCTATTCAGCCATGTGTGAGACCACTGAACTGTGTCCTACACTGGGCTAGTGCTTTGAAGTGCAGAAAAGAAGCTCAGAGTACCGGTATTGTATCCTGCCGGAGAAAGGTTAGGAGATTTGTTGGCCACACAAGCTTGTCTGTGGTCAAGGGACGGCTAAAATGGAGATTTTGAAAGAGGAATGTCTAGGATGATGGAATTGGAACCTGGTCTCCCCAAATGTACCACTTTGTGTGAGCCATTGTGATATCTTTGATGGCAGTTACCAGTTCTCTTACGTTAACTTTCTTTTTCAAAACTCTGGCTTGAAGACTGGGAAGATATTGATTCTGAGGAGGAGGATCTGGAGATGGAAGATGCTGAGGTTGTGGCCGACTTGGACGAGCTGGACGCGAAGGCAAGGGAAGCCGGGGAGAGCCCGTCGCGAGGAGCCATCCCCATCACGGACTGCTTGTTCTGTGCCCGCCATTCAAGCTCTCTTATGAAGAACGTGGCTCACATGACTAGAGTCCACAGCTTTTTTATTCCTGACATAGAGTATCTCTCGGATCTTAAGGGACTGATTAAATATTTGGGTAGGTATGGGAGCTTTCCTAATAAAGGGGCAGGTCTCAAGGGAACATGATTAGTTTTGTATTTGTCATTAAACTCTGGTTTAATTACTTGCTAAGCTTGTGAAAATTAAAAACTTAGTGAATGGTTTTTGAATTGCAGAGGTGAATGATGAGATTTACTGTGGCTGAAAGAAAGCTTTTGTTCATATTTTCCCCTCAAATTATTTGACCAGGGGAAAAAGTTGGTGTTGGGAAGATTTGCTTGTGGTGCAATGAGAAAGGGAAATCCTTCTACTCCACTGAAGCTGTACAGGCCCACATGAATGACAAAAGCCACTGTAAGCTCTTCACAGACGGTGACGCTGCTTTGGAATTTGCAGACTTCTATGATTTTAGGTATGTCCGGGAGGACTGTGGTCGTCATGTTTGCATTGAAGCGATGTTGTACACTGTATTAATAATCCATATAGCACCTTTATCTGGAGTAAGAAAATCAGTTTGAGTTTAATACACCTAGGAGAGAAGATCCCAGGCCTAAACTGAAGTTTGCTTGACACGTTTTCATAGTTTAATCATCAGGAGTTTAGTTTTGCTGGTTATGCATGAATGGAGGTATAGAAGTTTGGTTATCTGTTTTGGGTGTCCTGAGTGACCTTGAATCACAGGCTGTCTCCTAAGATAGTTGAGGTGGTGGCTAAACTAGGCCAGACGCTGGCATTTGGTGGTGAAATTATCCCATAAGTGGCTCTGTCCTAACTGGAATCTCTAGCAGTTTGTACATTGTGCAGCAGATGAACACGTTAGGTGTTCATTAACAACTAGCTCCTTGTGGCAGAATTCCTATGATGTAGCATAGCAGGTAGGCAGGTGCCTATAGTAACTATTCTAAGCATGCACAGCCCAAATGACCGTGGTATTCAAGAAAGCTTAGTCTTTTAAAACTTTGTTTTGCAATTTCTCCCTAATTTCTCATTTTGCAGTTGAAGACTTACAGTGGTGGGCTAAGGGGATAGAGGTGGTCACAGTGAAGAAAATGGCCTTCTAGGGGGTGGGAGCATTTTCCAGGCGGTAGCCAGTATTTACCTTCGCAAATTTCCTGCCAGACAGCAATGTTTGCGACCTTCTGACCCATGTTCTAATGAGAGTGATTAAAGCAGATCTCAGAGATCTTCGTACCATATTTATAGCTCTTGTACAACCTTCCCCTTCTCCCCAGACTTACATATCCAGCTGTCCTGACCTTTTTAGTGTATCCAGAATCACACTTCTCTTATGCACTATAACCTGCTCCTCCCTAAGTAAGTGGTAATTCTGGCCTTCCAGTAGCTTATGCTAAAAGGCTTCTGGTCATCTTTCTAATTTATTTCATCCTTACATGCATGTGTCACTAGATTCTGCTCTGTCTGCCTTTGAGTTATCTTCCGGATGTGACTACTTGTCATTTCCAATCCTGCTGCTGCCTGGGTCCAGGTCAGGGTTAGTTTTCATGGGACCTGTGCAATGACTCCTACCTGGTCTTCCAGCTTTATTCTTGCCACCGACATTCTGTTCTCACAAGTAGCCACAGTGTGATTCTTTTACAGCATGCAGTCGGACCATACACTGCTCACAGTCCTCACTGGCTTCTCGTCTCAAAGGAGAAGCCGAAGTTTAGTAGCCCAAAGTCCTGTGTGTAGTTGTCACTCTGGTCACAGCTGTGGTTCTGGTGGTTTCTAATTCTTCCTCTTTGGGTTTCTAGCTGACCAGCTAATGCAGTGTTTCTCGGGACCTTTGTACTTCTTGTTGCCTTCGCCTGTGGCCTTTGCTCAGGTAGTCATACGACTTCTCCTCTCACTTCCTGTAGGACTTGGCTTAGTTTTCCTTTCCCAGTGTGGCCAGGGCCACCTTCCATAAATAGAAATACCTGCCCAGGCTGCTTCTCTTGTTTTTCCCCATACCCTTACTGCCCTTTTATATATTACATTGTCTCCCAGGATCTGTGAGGCAGGGCCTTTTGTTTATTGACCATCGTCCAGACTGTCACTTGGAGTTAAAATTTATAATTGATTTTAATGGTTCAACAAGTGAATTTTTGAGTCCACATGTTGGCTTTTTTGGATTTTATTTACAGAGCTTATTCTGTTGGTTCCTAGAAATAATAAATGGTGAAGAGCCTTATAAAAATGAATATTAAATGATCTGTTTGCCTTTAAAAAACCTGATAGGGGCTGGGGATATAGCTCAGTGGAATAAGCGCTTGCCTAGCAAGCGCAGGGTCCTGAGTTCGATCCCCAGTACCACAAAAAAAAAAAACAACAACCTGATAATTCTCAATAAAGAAAACTTGGGAAATAGAAAATCTTCATGCACAGTACCAGCATTTATTGGGTGCTTATTACTTTTCAGACCCCCTAAGCATATTAACTGGATTTGCCTCATCAGAAAATAAACAATTTTCCTATAATCTAGGGTCAACTGGTGCTTGGCTTGAAATTTTATTTTGAAGAATAAACTTGCAGAAAAATACATTAATATATACATGATACCTAATTCAGCCAGTGAAATTTTACATATAACAAACACCCATATTAGGAAACAGAATGTTAATGATACCCTGAACTTTCCCTTGTGTGTACTTCTTGGAATGATCCCTCCAAACTCCTAGAGTAACTGCTGTTCTGACCTGTGACTGCCTAGACAGGCGTGTTCTCTTTCTTCATCTTGTGTAAGCAGGACTACACAGAAAGTGCCTATTTCAGCCTGGCCTGCGGTTCCATTCCACCTGTGGGGGACGCCTCCATGCTGTTTGTGCAGTCTCGGCTCCTTCTTCTTATTGTGGGAGTGGCTTGTGTCGAGTGCTGGTGGTACCTGACTGTTGCTGATGTTTGAGGCTACTCCAGGTGATGCTGCTGTCTCCTTCGGGAGTCTGGCACATCTGTGCGTGTTTCCTGTGCTGTGTGTTTTTAGGAGTTGGGCTGAAGGATGTACATATGTTCAGTTTTAGAGGATGCTGTCAAATTGTTCTCCAAAGTGGCTCTGGTACTCCCACTTTGAGGGAGTTTTTTGTTTTAGCCACTTTGGTTGGTGTATAGTGGTTTTAATATGCATCTCTCTCATGATTAATGTAATTGAGAGTCTTTTGTGTATTAATTGGCCATTTGGAGATCTTTTTATGAGGTATCTAATCTGGGCTTTTGTACATTTTTCCATTGGGTTGGATGGCTTTATGCGCATTTGTCCAGCTATTCTTTGTGTGTGAGTAAATAGGAATTTGTGAACATTTGTGAACAGATTCTTCTAGAACTTCTCTCTCCAATGCAGTAATTACTAGATATACCTTTGTGACTATTTAAATGAACAAAAGGTAAGTTTAAAGTGTTCAGTTTTTTATGTGTATTCATAACCTGCATTCTGAAGCTGAGTGTTTCAGAGTGCATATGTCTAGAGCAATTATGTAGGGCACACAGACATCAGATATTTTTTTTATCACAGTGTTCTATTGGGTGCCACTGTCCTAGAACTTGTTTTCATAATGGTTAATTTGACTGGAGCTACACATCCATTCTTTTCAATATTCTCTCTGCATTTGATAATCTAGGGAGAAACAAATAGGAAAAATTCTTGTATAGGTCACTTGTTTTTAATGCACAGAAATGCAGACAGGTCATTTTTCTCTACAACTTCATTCAACTGGCCGCCTCTACCTTTTTAAAGTGGCTGGTGGATTTGCCACATTCGCAAATGCAGTTCATGCTTTTTAGTTAAATATGAGGTGGTTACTGATTAACCTGGTTCTCCGTTTTAGGAGTAGCTACCCAGATCACAAGGATGGGAAGGACCCTGCTGAGACCGAGGAGCTGCCTTCAGAAAGGAACTTGGAATATGATGACGAGACCATGGAGCTGCTTCTGCCTTCGGGTGGGTTCCCCTGTCAGACGCAGAGCACAGCCCCGTGGGCGAGGAGGTGGCGGGTCTGCCGAGGTCCCTGCTGTCCTGGTGAACACGAAGCTTCAAGTGATGTGTTCTCGTGGGCTTGCACCCTCTGCAGGGCGCTGCTTAGCTCTAAGTGGCTGTTTTGTTTAAATTGGAGCAATACTTCTGTTCCTTTTCGGTATGACTCAGCTCTTTTTCTTTTGACGCAGCATGGTTTGATTAGGTGGTTTTTAAAAAAATATGTAGCCTTTTTTCCATTCAGTCTTCATCCTTTCCTTAGGAAGGGTATTTACTTTGGGGCTCCAGGTCATTCCTGCTAACCTGGACCTTCCTGTCACTCTCTGAACTGAATCCTGTGTCCTGCGTTGGCTCAGACTTCCAAGGCCTGGCTGGTCTGCTGTGTGTACCCCGGACTGAGCACCTGGATTGTCTGTCTTTGTTCCATTTGTAACAGAGACTTGGAGCTGGAGTTATGCCTGCTCCTTGGGGAGTAGGGTGCATGGAGGGAATTGATCCCAAGTATGAGGAGATGAGGAATAACCCTAAATGAAGATGTTTGCAATTAGCTGGTAAGGATGGGCATGCTACAGAGGTCACAGTGAGAAGCTAAAGGGGAAGGAGCAGGAGGGTGGATGACAGGATCCAAACTCCTGGTGTGCATCTGCTGAGCGTGTGCGCATTCACTTCTGGAAGGCCACTGGTTAGGTCCTGTCACCCTCTTTGAATGCACGGCGCTTGCTGTCTAGTGTTGAGTTGCTTTCTTCAGATCACACCCAGTTGCAGGGCAGCCACGTCTGTTCTTGTCTTCCTCTGATGACAGTGCAGTGTGCGTGAGAAACTGCCTATGGTTTCCATGCGCGCAGACCCAGGCAGTCGGGATGTGGAGATACTTGAGAAAAGTGCATTTGTAGCAGAAATGTACAGAAAGTTTTTCTTTGTCATTATTCCTGAAGTAAAATGGTATAACAACTATTTTCATAGCATTTATATCACATTGGATATTAAAAGTAATCTAAAGATGACGTAAAGTATACAAAAGGGTGTGTGTAAATTGTATGCAGGTGTGGTAGCACTGTGTGCATGTGCGTGTGTGTACACACGTGTCTCTAGAGGTTGAACCCAGGGCCTCAGTAGTGTTAGGCAAGCATCCTACCACTGCACTGTGTCCCTAGCCCTTTACAATTTATTTTTAGTTTATTGGTTTTTATTAAAATTTCAAGGCAGGACCTTGCCAAGTTAATTGCCCAGGCCGGCCTCAAACTTGAGGTCCTCCTGTTTCAGCCTCCTAAGTGGCTGGATTATAGGCATGTGCCTCTGCTCCTGTTCCGTACCACTTTGTATAAGGGACCTGAGCGTCTTTGGATATTGGTGTCTAGGGGGTGCCCTAGCACCAGCTCCCTATAGGTACGGAGGGGTGATTTTATGTTTGATGACTTACTTTTCAAGACTGGCCCCTTGTCTCGCTCCTAGCACAGACCTTTAAGCTATAGAACAAGGTACCAGCAGCCCTTAGGTCAGCTGCTAACCTGAATCCTTATGAAACTGTGTCTGACGTGTTGGAGGGTCTCTACATGTTTGCTTCGGTTTGCATTTGCTTTAAAGCACATACTCCAAATGTTTATACTAACAAGAATATCTCAATTGAGAATGATAATATATTTGAGAGAAGTTTTCGTCTGGATTTTAGGTGTTTGGAAATTAAGAAGTAAGAAACCCTCAGCTATGTAGAAAGCACATTTCCCTAGGGTGATTGCATTTCTAGGGTTAACCAAAGCCAAACGTGAGTAGCTTTTTAGGTTCCTCTTCTCCCACATCTAGTTGATTTGGCACTGCCTGGATATCTTTGGAATGTTGTTTGTCCTTGTTTTCTCCGTGTCCGTGTGTCTGCGTCACCGCTACAGCCTCCTGCCTGGCCATCATCCGTCTGGCTTCCTCACGAGTGCCAGAACACTCTCTGTGGACACCACAGCCTTACTTTACTCTGCAGTTCCTGCAGTGGGGGCTGTGGCCTGCTGGGTAACTGGGTCTCCCCAGACTCCTCCCTGGAGTCCCGACCCCTTGGAGGTCCTTGCCCAGGTCTTGTGTGGGCAGTGGCTGCTGAGCCTTCTGCGCCTGTGAGGGGCCACAGGCCTCTGGGAAGCCCTCCCTAGCTTCTCCCGTCTGTTCTGCTGGGTGTTAAGCGGTGTCTGCTCCTGGACACTTGCTGTCTGTCATAATTTTCACCTTGTTCCTGTGATTGTTGACTTGCTTGCTCCTCTTTCTCCATTACTTTAAAAAATTAACATATGTAAAAATCGACATAGTAGTTGCACATATCGATGGGGTACAGTGTGCCATTTTAAGGCAGGCATGTAGCGTTCTGTGATCCAATCAGAATAATTGGCGTCTCCATCAGCTCAGACTTAGATCATTTTTTGTGTGTGTCGAGAACATTAAGATCTTCTGTTAGCTATTCTAAAATAATTTTCGTAACTCTCATTATCCTGTGTGCTATGGAGTGTGGGAAGTTAGTCCTTCTACCCAGCTTCCTACTTTTAGAGACAAAGACTGCCTCTTTCATCTTTTCCTCTCAGCACATGCTCTCAGCCTCCAAGAGCCACATAGAGGTTCGCTGGCTGAGAAGGTGGAGGCCATGTTTAGTGGAAGGCTGGGTCGGTTCCCTGGGCCTGTGACTGTAGAGGAAAAGGTGGGCGGGGGCTGGCAGGACTTTGCATTGCGTTGTCTGTGTCCCTCTGAGCCAGGGAAGGGCCTGCTGGTCCCTGTGTCAAGAAGAAAATGGCTTGAGATGAGCTGGCTTCCTTGTTAACAGCAGTGGGCCAGTTTCTGAGTCTTGTTTTAAAGATTGGATAGTAACCTTCGACTGCGCTGACATAGGCTTGGCAGTGGTGAGGTAACTGGGGTGGCCTGAGAGATCTGCCAAATGCTGTACCTGAGACAGACAGACTCAGGAAAGATGGAATCAGTAGCCATAAACTGTGCCCACAGTCCAAGCATTCTTAATTAAGCTGTGCAGTTTTCTTTGTGGGCACATAAAATTTGGGAAGAGGCTGTAGCTTATCGAAAGCCTTTGTGACTTAGAGAAGACTGAGAGCCACAGATGGAAATATCCAAATGCAAATCACAGTTCTCCAGGTGACAGAACCCCCAGCATGGATTTTGTTTAAATGGCAGAAATACAGATTTCTGAGTAAATACAAATCCACCAACATTCAGACCATCTAGGCTGACACAGCGCTTTTAATGTCCCCTGCATTACCCTCTCAGACCTTGAAAACCAGTCATGCTTTACTGTGACATGTTTATGGGGAGACAGGACAGTCTGTGGGTTTGGTCCTGTACTCGGTGCTTGTTTGGGGTTTGTGATGAACCAAGAAAATGCCGACCCAGTGCTGCTGAAGAGTGTAGCGCAGCGAGTTTACTCCCGTTTGCCTCTTCCAGCACATACCCCTCAGATACCTCTTCCGCAGGCTGTTTTGTATGACTTGAGTTAGTGTAGATTTGAGTTAGAGTAGATGTTATACTGAAGCCCATTTGATAAGGACTGGAATATAGAGAGCCTATTGATATTTGACCAGCTACCCTGGAGACACAGCACATAAGCTGATTTCAAAAGCGGCAGTTGTGTTCTCCTAAATCTAAATCTAGTTACTCAGCTTGCACATCCGAAACATCTACAGATGATCTCAAAAGCAGTGACCAAAGCCTCCAGGAGAGGGCGCCGCGAGCATGTCTTTAGAAGGTTGGCGGGGTTCCCTTCCCCGCGTTTGCTTCATTGTTCTTCAGCTCGGCGGTGAAGCTGGTGTGAGCAACACGTTGCTTTAGCTGTGGATTAGCTGATGAAACCGTCGTTGCTCTGTGAGAACTGCAGAGTTAATCTTGGGAAAGTTACAGTTCTGAGTGGCTTCTTTCCCAGTGTCCAGTGGCGTCCATGGCCGGCTGTTTGGTAAACACGAATGGACTGTGTAGTAACCAGCTGAGATATGGGAAGGCCGGTGGACAGCTTGTGTTCACCTCACCCAGGCACGTGCAGCCTGTAGTTTCGGGCAGTCGTGCAGAGGAGGCTCCTTGCCGAGGCCGTGCTGAGCTGCGCTTAGCGCTTTCCACTTGGGGCGGTGTCCGTTGCCCCTGTCGTGGACACAGGAGGAGGAGCTGCAGGACCTTGTTTCCACTTCTCTGCCAGCTGTTGGGAACAGACGTGTTTCTAGACGTTTTTCTAAATGTTGCTTAAGAAACACATGTTGGGGAGTTAAAAACCAGCATTATTTACTGGTTTGTGGATTATTATCATTGCAAACCCTAACAGTGTAAATAAGAAATCACCATAGTAACACAGGGGTTTCCTCGTGGGCCTGCGTTCAAGCTGGACCCCTTACCTCAGTTCCTCGCACTTTGTCCTTATGGTCCGGGCTTGCTGACACTGCAGCTGTGGACTAACGCGCTTCATCCCTGTCGGCATCCAAATGCCACGGCAACAGGCCCTGTCTTATCCCCTGAGCAGGTCACAGAGCAGGCACTGAACATAGTACTTGCCCGTATTTGTGAGGCAAGTAAGTTATTTTCCAAATGTCTTGGCAGGTATAGGGACTTAAAACAACCTTAAGGGATTTTCCTTTTCAATTTGAAGGTCTATTTCCCAAGAGCAAACACAGCCACTTCTAGTATCTCTTTCATGGTCTTTTACCCAAAAGTTCTGAAAGATTGATATATGTGTGAGACATGCATGTGTGCTGTCTGGGAAGGGTGAGACTGGTTATGTCCTCATTAATATTCTTGGCAAAGCTTAGCTGATATTTATTTAGTAAGCCACAGCGGACACTGATTTCTCTGGCCGATGGACCCTGGAATTGGTCATGCCCAAAGCCTTTCCTTTTTGGTTTCATCTGATGGGAAGTTAATACACAGACTTGGGCATTTTCCTATTAAGGGCCAGAAAAGCAAGAGTTCGGCCAGTGATGAGCAGGTCCTCAGCCTCAGCACCGTGGACAGTGTGGTCCAAATGAGACTGTTGGCAGGGGCCTGTTCTGCGCATTTTCAGATGTGTAGTAGCATGACTGGCCTCTAGCCACTAGATGCCAGTAGCACTTCAGTCGTGACAACCCAGGATGCCTCTAGTGAGTGCCCTTGTCCCCTGTGGTAAAAAGTGCACCTGTTAGAGAATCTTTGGTATAATTTGAGCAAAACAAGGGTGAATTTTCTGTTCTGGACTTGTAACTGCAGTTCGTAAAACTAAGCGTCTTCTTTCTTAAAAAAAAAAATCTAAAAATCCCTTACCTCCTTATCCTTTTATTGGAATTAGTATAAATATCATACGTTTTTAAGTACAGGATACAATTTCCATTGAACAGTAACTTGCTATTCTCTTTTTAGAAACCTATCCTTGGCTTGTTTTTTCTTTGCTTTATTCTGTGTATTTTAAAAAGCTGCTTCATTTTCCTTTCACAGATACAGCATTGTTTCTTCAGGCACACGACTGAAGACCGACTTTGGAAAGCCCTTCCCTTCATAGCCCTGCCTCAGCGGCAGTGCAGCTCCGTATTAAATGTCGCTCTTTTGAACCACAGGTGCCAGAGTGGGTCATCGTTCATTGATGAGATACTACAAGCAGCGATTCGGCTTGTCAAGAGCTATGGCCGTGTCTAAAAATAAGAAGGCCGTGGGCAGAGTGCTCCAGCAGTACCGAGCGCTGGGGTGGACAGGCAGCACAGGTACATGGGTGCCGCGCCTGCGCCAGCAGAGCACTCACGTTGGGGGACGCTGCTTGGGTGACCTCAAGTCGTGTCGTCCTTGTGGGTCCTCCCTGGGGGAGCCTGACCTCTGGGCACCAGGGGTTCCACCCAGTGCCACTTTCTGTTCCCAGTACGTTCTTGGCACCAAGCAAAGGGTCCTTGACATTAGAAACTTTTATATTCCTGGCAAATACCTTGATAGATACTGTTACCTTTTTAAAAGCTGTTAGTTACAAAAGAATATTTAGTCAGCCTTGCAGGCTGAAACTAACCTGAAGGCTGCACAGCGGAATCACATAACGTCCTGGTGGGAAACAGCTTGCGCTGAGGAGCTGAACATGACTTACATGATATACTTAGATTCTCACGTAAGGAGCGTGAGTAATTTAATTAGTGTGGGCTTCTGTCTCCTCACTCGTTCCATGAGAGTAAAGGAAAGGACCCTCCTCTTGGAGCCGAGGAGGCTGTCGGAAGGCGCATGTGCTGCAGGGCCTGAGCCTTCAGGCTCCTTTTGCAGTTTTTCCAAAGAAGACTTTGATTCAGATGATTAAGACTGGGCACTGAAATTGTTAAGCTTTGAAGCCTCCTCAGCATGGTGCTGTTTGTCCTGACAAGTTGACGTCTGGAGCTGGTGTCCGTGGATCTCCCAGAGAATATGAGTTAGCTGCGCACAGGAGGGAGGACAGGAGGAGAGTGACCTTCCAAGGGGCTTAAGCGCTGGGCACCTGAGATCCATTTGATTTCTTTCTTGTTGTTGTTCATTTATTCATTTATCTTTGTTTGTTTAAAGAGCAGAATATATTTATTTGGGAAAGAAAGCTTCTGTCTGAGAGAGAGAGACAGGAGGGGTCCCTAGTGGGTTGCTGAGGACCCTGGCCTTTTCTAGGGATTTTTATAGAGCAAAAAACCACTAGGTGAGGCGATCTAAGGTGGGGAAAACTGGAAAATCACAGGGTGGGTATGAAGTGGGACAAAACTATAATAAGCAATAGGCAAAGATATAACAAAATTTGAAGCATAAAAAGTTTGTTGCCTAAATGAGCCCCAATCCAGAATCTGTAAAACAAAAGCAAACTCTTAATCTCTGTCCAATGATCTCGGTGGAAGACCTCCAAATCATAGAAGGAAGCTGCCAGCCTACTAGATGTCTGGTAGGAGTTCATGTTCTCCAAAATTGAAGAATGGGTTCTGGGAACCATGGAGGTTAAGAGCAGACTGTATTTATTGGGGAGAGAAGGCTTGTGCCTGAGAGAGACAGAAGGGTGCCTGTGGGTTGCCCTCATTTCTCTGTTTGAGATGGTCTCACTGTGTGTGCAGGCTGGCCTTGAACTTGCTGCATGGTCCAGGCTGACTTGGCACTCGAGGCTGATAACCCACCCTCAGTGCTTCGTGTGGATCTGTGTGAGGCTGTCCTTGTGCTAGGAGGCCACTGAGCCTTGCAGGGACTGATGTCATCTCAGGGAGAGGTTCGTTGTCTAACTCAATTTGTAGCTTCTGCCTCAGCCTCGGAGCTGAATGGGGCCTGTGGTCCCTGGGAGGTGACGGAAACTACCGTGCTTAGCAGAGAAATGGGGTGTGTCCAAGTGGTGGCACTCGGTTCAGGGCACACAGAGCCCCAGGCCCAGCTTGGCGCCCACATTGGTGCCTCTGTGCAGGTGAGAACCCCTAGCCCCAACTGGGTCAGTGCGGTGGGGCTGCCCGTGACCGCAGGATCCCTACCATATCGCCTCATTCTTGGCTTTTCCCACAGGCGCGGCTCTGGCGCGGGAGCGGGACATGCAGTATGTGCAGAGGATGAAGTCCAAGTGGTTGCTCAAGACAGGGATGAAAAACAACGCCACGAAGCAGATGCACTTCCGGGCCCAAGTGAGATTCTGAATCTGTGGTGAGCGAGGCGACCGACCAGCTCCTTGCTAAGGGCCGCAGCCTCTGGTGGGATCGACCCTTTCGCTGCTCTTGGTTTGTTCTAAACCTGTAATAAAAGTCGGAATCAGAGTGGTTTTCAGATGTGATTTTTGAGTAGTGTTTCCAGTTGAAACACGTGTTGGAGGCGGGGACCGACACGTTGGGCTTTCACTGTCTCTCCTAGTGTGAGGTGGGAAAGCGGAGCCCTATTTCTTCGGAATGAGTTGTCAGTGTGACTCGCCCCTCCGTGGCCCTGGGACCCACGTAAGGGGCTTTGAGGCTTATGTAGGAGCAACCCTGGCCGTCATGGCTTGTGGGGGTTGTGCATCTCGGCCTGTCGTTAGCTGCGGACACGCAGAGCAGTCAGGGCTGCTGAGCTGGGTTTTGCCCCTGGGTGAAACACAAGGACAGCACCAGGCTCTCTGCCTCCGCCCCGGGGCCGTGCTTAGGGGTCAGTAAGTTCCAGGGACAAAGGGGAACCCTTCAGGTTTCTTTTTTTATTTTTTAAAATTTAAAAATTTTTTTTCTCTTTTTGAGACAGAGTCTCGCTATGCAGTTCAGGCTGGCCTTGAGCTTGCTTTGTAGCCCTGACTGGTCTCAAACTTGCAATGATCATGTCTCAGCCTCCCAAGTGCTGGGATTACAGGCCTGTGCCACTGTGCCCTGTTCAGGTTTAGACTACCTCGAGGTGCAGTCTCTGCGGCAGTTCTCGGTGTAAATGGTTCAGGGAAGGCGCTTGCCCTTGAAAGGCCACTGTGTGTGAAGCTCTTGGCCGGGCGGCTGATTGCAGCTGGGCGGAGTGAGAGCTGTTCGCCCAGAAGCAGAGGTGTTTATCACCTGGCAGTGGACCCAGCGCGCAGGCTGTCGCTGGCCCGACTGAGTGCAGGATGCCATCCCCTCCAGAGCAAACAGGTTTCATCAAGGCCCGATTCCAGTCTGCGCCCTGCACGTGGTCGAGTGCTTGAAGGGCCCCGGGAGGACGCGGCCGCCCGATGCGTAGCGTAGGACCTGACCTAACTTGGGGTGCAGAGCCCCAGTGATTCCGTTCCTTCAGCGCACGGGTTCACCATCTCCGACTGCAGGGGGCCCGGGCCTGAGTCTTACTCCTCCGCCCTGTTTCCCAACACTTCCCACAGAAGTACCCAGTCTTGGCACGGCTTTAAGTCTAGATCCTGGGAAATGGTGGAGTGCTGTGCATGTGTATTTTTAATTTATACTTAACACATGTGCGTGATATTGTGTTACAGCCCTTCGCAGTTTCGCTCTTCCTTTAACACTTCTTCACTGAACACGCGGCGGTGACTACCGCGGCGCTGCCGGCGGCTGCCCGGTGTGGCAGTGCGCGGCGCCCTCCTTGCCCTTGTCCCTTCCGTGGGGCCGGCAGCGTGTTTGTCTCCACATGAGCACGTCAGACACACACTCCTTGAATTTATGGCCTTTGTACTTTTGGAGGGGCAGAGTGGGGGCAGTACAGTTCACTGACTTAAAATGCCAGTACAGTCTCCGTTTATAATATTAGCTAGTCCTTCCAAGGTTAGGAGACACCTTTGTTCTTTTTCTGCCTTTGTGCGACAGCTTACTTTCTCAGCTCTAGAACTTTGTAAAATTTGCTTTGCTTGCCTTTCCGGGTCGTGTGGCCTCCCGTGGGAGGACTGTTAGAGCCAGTCGCCCCGGCACTGTGGCTCACTGGGCCTTCCCTTGAGTCACCAGGCCCGGGGTCAAAAGCCAGTGGATGCTGTTGTCTCTTTCCCTCTCCACACAAGGTGCAAAAGCCCCGGCAGTTGGCTGATGGTTTTCACTGCTCGTCTCCGGGCCGGACCCTGAGGCATTCTTTCCGTCTTGATAGTATGAATTTGTGATTCACTGAGGATAAACGTATTTCCTGGTCTTCCCTTGCAGGGTTAGGTAGTGGTGTTATTCTACACGGGAGGAAGGAAGGGTAGTCAGTAACTTTCTAAAGACGGCAGAAGGGAGCTAGCGGGGTGTGACTACGGTCCCAGCTCTCCCTCTGTGCAGTGACCTGCCCCGTCACGGGGTGGCAGGGCTGTTTGCAGCATTTTACTCAAGTCTGTCCCATTCTGCTTGGAGCAGCTGTGAAGCAAGCTTCTCATAAATCTAGAACAACCTAGCATCTACTTGTATGAGAAAGAACCCCTTTTCTTGATGAAGATGTGCACAATCGTTGCTTCCACCTGGTTTTGGTTATTTGTAAGCTCCTCTCTGCCAAGGTTATCATTCCTAATCTCAGATGCCACCGGACGTTCCTAATTGGTGATTGGCAGTAACTCAGATGCAGAAGGCCAGGTGGGAGTCCCAGGGCCAGCTCTCACTGTATAGACCCTTTTTTTTTGCAGGAGAATTTTTGGTAGTCTCGGGTAAATGCACGTGTCTTGAAGACTGTGTGTCATTTGGTTCAGGCTGCTATAACTGGCATGTGAGTGATTTGTGATAGCCAAACAGGTTGTGATTAAAATGATTTGATTAGCTGGTGAGTGTTGCAAACATGTGAGGCTTCTAATGGTGATGTACTGGTCATTTGTGCAGCAGACTGTTTCCCTAATCTGTTCTCTCCATCCCAAGAACATAGCTTCCCAGCCTGGACTGTATTTCCCAGCATCCTTTCCAGCAGGGTGTGGTCATGTGGCTAAATTTGGGCCAGTGGCTGTGTGCAGAGATATGGATGCAGGTCAACTCCGAGACAAGCTGCCCTTCTAGACGCTGCCTCATTCTCCTCTCATAAATTGGAAATGAGCTGTGCCATTGTCGCCCAGGCAGATAAGGACAATGCTTTAGGCGATGGCAGACGTGGACTGAGCCTGGTTGGTTCAGTGTCAAGATAAAGTGGTGGTGCCTTCCAGTCAGAGCTGGCTGGATTGTTAATGCGACACAAGCTGAGTCATTGTGTTGTGCAGTGTGTGTTACAGAAGCCCGGCTTATACTCTAATCGGGTAAAGCTCCACAGATGTTGTTAATGTATCTTGGTATAGCGCAGATTTGCTTAAGACACAGTCACTGTCCCTCCCTTGCTCTTGAAGACAGTAGGGAATAAGAGACTCATGAGTCATTGGGATTTTTGCAGGTCAGTATTTTGAGTATTACTTCTGTTTTCTTTTGAAGGCCTTACATGCTGAAAAATCCTATTTGTCTTCAGTCTCATATGGTAGGTTCACACCATGCCTGCTAATTCTTAGACACCGCTCCCCTAGACAAGGGGATCTGCCTCCCCTTCCCCTGATGCTGGGCCTGCCTTAATCACTCACAACTGATAAAAGGCAGAACGATGCTGCAGACCCTTAAAGGTAGCCATCAAATGCAACTCAGAGCTCACCCTGGGCTCTTGACCATGTGAGAAGTCTGACTACCCCAAGGAGGTTGTGCTGGGTGGAGTCCCAGGCCACAGAGAGAGTGCGTGGGGTTGCTCTGGTTGACATTCCCAGCTGAAATCCTAGCCTACAGCCACCACACGCTGCTAGCACCTGAGGACAGCATGTTACATGTCCCCAGCAGCTGAGCCCTTAAAAGCCAACAGCCCTCACCAACCTCTGACTGCAGCTTCTGACAGACCCACTGAAAACTTTGCAAAATTCTTGACCCATACAGTTGGAAGCCATAAAAAGAAAGTTGTTTTCTACCACCAAGTTTATACAATAGCTGTAACTAGAACATCTCATCAGTGCACTACCACATACTCTGCATGGTTGAGTGTTTATGTTTCCACTTACTGTCTTGTGATGGAATTTCCTGTCAATGTGATGTTACGGGTGAGGACGTTACATATGTTCTATTGCCTTATTTAACTTTTATAACACCCTTAAGAAGTAGATGCGGTCCTCAGTCCCTTGGTACCGCTGAGGGCTCTTCACAATAGCCTAGGGTCACGCTGCTTTTAATCACCATCCTCTCTGTTTCTGCTTTTTTTTTTTTTTCTCTCTTTAATGGTTTGATCAATCTTATATTCTTACATCTGGTAATCTGAGCAACTTTGTTAAAGATAACAATATGTAATATAACAACCACTGCTAATTCCTGTCATTTTGTTTTGAAACCCTGTATCATTTTTATTGTTTTCATGTTGTTTTGTTTTTGTCTATGTTGTTATTTTGTTATTATTTTTTAAAAATTCTCTTTTAAAAAATAAGAACTTTCTGGAGTCATAGAACTTTAGACTCTGATGACATGGAATGGACCTAAGTCACTTCCCACCAGGAGGCTCTGTCCTCATTGTGAGAATCGGGAGGCTCAGCTGTAACAGACTTGTCCCTAGAACACAGGAATTGGCAGAAGGAGGGAAAGCTTGTCTCACCAAGTGTATGTGCTGGCCGCTGCATTACTCTGCAGGGTGTAACTGCTCACAGCAGCTTAAAGTCTTTTAGTATGAACTACTGTTTGCTGAGTAAGCATGATGTTTTTCTTTAGAAGAATGGGTGTATATGTAGCATATACCTAAACCTATATTAAAAGCATTAAGTCTATACTAAAAATATCAAATCTATATTTCTTGAAGCAATCTGCAGTTTTAATTTCACCGAATACGAATGCCAAGCCCTAGATTGAAAGTATTCATCACTGCAACTCTCCCTTACGGTTTACTGTTCATTGCTGCATTCGGTGTTCCAGCCCTAAGAACATCTGTCTGCCTTGGGTGCTGTGTCTCAGACTGCCTGCCCTGGCCCGGTTCCCTATTTTCTAAACATAGGATTTGCAAATGTGGAAAATAAGACTATTTGTAAATGAGAGGTTTTAGTTTTTCTGAAGAGGTTTTTATAATGCTTAGTGCCAGAGAATGAGAATATTAAATTTACGCTGGAATAAATGGAAACTATTTTAATGTTTATGCTTGAAACATGACTCTGGTTCCAATATGTCTTTCCTGTTTTTAATTCAAGTTAATGAAACCTATTTGAATAACTTATTCTCTTGTCATGAAACTTTGGTGGGGGTTTGCTGGGAATAAACACAAATTTATACATATATATAGTAAAAATTTAGTGACAGTAAAAGCTCAAACAAAAACAGATGATGTATGTGATTTATATAGGTAAATTCATTTAGTCCTTAACATCTCTATGAAGTAGATACTACAGTATCCCTCTTTTATAGATAGGAAAACAGGCACAAAGTGGGCTCTGTAGTAAGTGGCAACATTGGGATATGAATCCAGGTAATTGGCCTCCAGGTTCTTCACTCTAAACACTACATAAGCAAATTTTTCCTGAGACAGTGTCTTGCTGTGTAATTTATGCTGGCCAGGACTCACTATGTAGCTCAGGCTGGCCTCAAATTTGCAGAGATCCTCCTGCCTCAGCCTCCCAAGGGCTGGGATTATAGGCATGTGCCACTATGCCTAGCTACACTAGGAATTCTAACGTTTTTGTTTTCTTTTTTAAGTCTCAGGTCTTTTTTGTTCCTGTTAGAAGTATTGAAATGTCTGCAGAACTTTTCTTTTTGTTGGTTGCAGCTATGACTGTATACTGATTAGAAATTAAGATGCAGGAAATTCAGAAGTGTTTCTTAATTCATTTAAAGCTAGTAAAATCATTCCATGTCAATATATTTTTATGAAATACAATGGTTTCCTTAAAGAAGTCTAGTGAGATGAGTACATTTATTTTATGTTGCCTTAGTCTGTTCTGCATTGCTATAATGACACCACAGACAGGGTAATTTATGGAGAAATTTATTTCTCCTCGCTGCAGGGGCCGGCAGTGCAGTACTGCGGTGCTTGCACCTGGTGGGCCTCTCCGTGGTATGAGGTGAGCGGTCCGAGAAAGCAGGAGCTCCCGAGAAAGGAGCAATGGAGCCAAACTTGCTTTCACAACAAACGCAGTCTTGCAGTAACGAACCCGCGCCTGTGACGGCAGCACTAATCTGTCCTGTGCTCATCCCTGGAAGGCTCCCACCTGCCAGAACTATTGCACTGGGGATTGTTTCCAACACATGTACTGTTAAGGGGTGCCTTTCCACCACGGCAGCTCACCCTGGGCCCCAGCTTCATGTCCCTACAATGCAAAAACAGGTATTTCAATCCCACGAGCCCTCAAAATCTTAACCTGTTCCAGCATCAACTCAAAAATCCACTCAAAAGGCACGAGTGAGACTCAAAGGCGTGATTCCTTTTGAGGCAAATTTCTTTCCAGTTGCGAACCTGTAACGTCAAAACACACCTAGTTTCATCGCATCCTAGTGGGACCTGCGTGGATTAGATAGTCCCACCCCACAAGGCAGGAAGGAAGGATAAGAGGCTCCAACTAAGCCCAAAACTCAACAGGGAAGATGACATGAAGTCTCGAGGCCAAGAATCATCCCCTTTGCCTCCATGCCCACATCCTGTGCACACTCTGGTGCCAGGGGGACCCCAAGACCTCCAGACGGCCCCCTCCTTATGGTCTTGTTGGGCTCAGCCCCATCAGCCCCTCTTGTGGCTAGAGTCTCGTGCCTGCACCTTCCCGGGTGGCAGGTATGTGGGTGGTCCAGTGGTTCTGTGCTCTTGGAGGCTGCCTGGGTCCTATGGCTCCAGAAGGCGTTACCCTAGTGGGACTGTGGTAGCCTTAGGGCATCACCCTAGGGAGGACTGCAGTGGCTTTGCCCCTGTGGTAGTCCCTGCCTGAGTGTCCTTCCTGTCAGCCTATCTGTCCTTCAGAGTCTAGGTGGAGGTTGCCATGGCCCCAAAGCTCCTGCATCCTGCATGCCTGCAGAGTTAGCATCACTTGCTGTCACGTTATAGCTTGTGCCTTCTGAATTATGGGCTGAGCTCCCTGTGGGACTGCTTGAGCCACGGCTTGGACGGCTGAGTGCTACTGAGTTGGAATTGCCGAAGCCGAGTCCTCCATCAGGCAGCTCAGGGCAGGAAATGCTGTTATCCCACAGGCACTGCCTTGGCAACCTTTTCCTCTGCAGACTGCGTGCTTCAAAATTCGTGAGAAATGTCTGCAGGGTCACTCCCATTGTTTTGTTGAATAGAACCTGGTTTTTCTTCTGCCCGTCTTGATCTCTTCAACGGACAGCTAGTGGACCATGATCTTAGTCTTACTCTTTCCTAGGCATATTTTTTTTCTCTACATAAAATAAACTGAGTTTTCCAGTTCTTTCCATTGCGTTTCCCTTTTTTTTGGGTATGGAGTTCATCTTTAAAGCAGTTCTGTCTTGTGTACTTGTAAGCGGCCTAAAGAAGCGGTGTATCACCTTGGGTGCTTTGCTATTGAGCTGTGTCCTCTGCCAGACAGCCTCGCTCATCACTCTTACATCCCTTCTTCCAGGAGGTGCCGGGCACACACACAGTCCTGCCGAGCTCCTTGCTCCGTATGGTATGGGTATGGGTGGGCTTTGCTGACCAGTTTTTAACACCTTGTTCCTCACCTTCATCTGGTCCTTCCCATCCATATTTCTATTAATCATCTGATCAGACCACTTAAGAGACCCCTAGAAAAGATTTGGGTATGTTTCTACCAGTAATGTGACCAGAATGCTTTTAGCGATCCCCAAAAAGATGCACGTTCTCTCCTGCAGCTCTTGTCTGAGACTTACTGGAATTGCCGTTGATGCCACGTTCACAGCAACACAGAACCCTCCGAGCTTACTCCTCGTTCCCTCGGCTTCTGCCTGCTGCCCAATTTCAAAGCTCCTTGCATACGTTTGGGTGTTATTTATAGCAGCGGTTCGCTTCCCAGTGCCAGTATCTGCCTCAGTCTCTTCTGTGTTGCTGTAAGAGAATGCCAGGGCCTGGGTAATGTATATAGAAATTTATTTATCACTGCTCTGGAGGCTTGGAAGTCCAGTGTGAAGGTCTAGCTCTCTGTGTCATTTATAATGGAAGGGAGAGGGAGAAGGAGGACGGTAGGGGAGAGAGAGAACTCACTTTCATAACAAAACACTCTTGGATGACCCAAACACTCCCTTGAGAGCAGTCTTAACCCACTTACAAGGGCAGGGCCTCTGTGACCTTGTCTTTCAAGGGCGCACCTTGACACTCTGTCATTGTGGGGTAAGTTTTCAGTATGAGCACTTGGAGAGACCTGTGCATCATGGCATACATCTTCACAAATCTTTTTAATGTCTTGTTTAACAGAGGACGACCAGATTGCCACATCCCCTTATACATTCAATCTGTCCTACAAAATATGTCACACAGACCCCAGAAACTGTTCCCCAATGGGAGAGAAAGAGAGAAAAATATCTTAATATTAGTACAAAAAATAGCCTTGGCTTTGCAAATCCCCTGCTGGGGTCTGAGGGACATCCAGCGTTACTGAATCACACTTTGAGAACTACTGTGTTACACTTTACTGCCTCTTGTGCCGAGGGAGAGGGTCCTGGCTGAGCACTAAACATTCCTTAAGGAACAGTTTATTGAGGTCAGTCTCAGCTGCTGGGGAAGAACGAGTGGCAGCAGCTGGGCAGGCGGGACTGGGGGCCTCCTGGCTCTAGTTCTTCACCTTTGTTAAGTGTCTTGTTTTCCAGATCCTTTGCTTAAAAGGGGGCTCGTTTCCGACCCCTTGCAGAAACGTTGTAAGCATTCCAAACAATATATGGCAAGGTACTTAACAGGTGCTGCTACACAGAGGACGCTCAGCCATGAGGAGGGGAGTGTTTATTTCCAATGAGCTAACCGTAGGGAGGAGGGGAGGGACCATGAGCAGGCAGAAGGAATGAAAAGAGAGCCACATGGACACATGGACAGATTCCCAGACACCAAACACCTTGCGGATCTGCTGTGTACTTGGGCACCTAGGAATTTCACCAGGTGCGTATACCTCGTGTGTTAGAACTGCAGCATCTGCAGGACCACCTAATAATCAGATGCACATTCCGCTCCCACCGTGGCCTAGAAATTGCCTTTCCAGATCAGATTTTTGAGGCGAAAGGGTGCACAAAGTTCTTTCAGTGTTCAGCACTCTGGGACCTTGGGATTGTAGATAAGATCGGGTGGATCTTATTCAGTGCTCCCAAGCCAAAGGCTGTGACCATGCTATTTTCTGTTGTCGGCTCAGTTTCATAAGCAAGACATCGGAGGCCCCAGAAACACACTTACCTGGTTTCTGCCTTTCATACTGTTTACACAGGAGGCCTCTGCCTTCCTGCGTATATCTGTTCCTTACAATTTAAAGCCTCGACATTTATTTTATTGGTGAAGGTGGGGGAGGGGAGGTAGGCATGTAGATTAGGCATGCCTGTGTTCAACAGGAACTGTGTGCATCAACACATATCTATCAATGGACACTTCATATTTAGCTTCTTGAAAATCTACATAGCCAAGAGCCTAACATCCTGGAGAATACACACAAGGTGAGCTGAGATTTTGGACATCAGTGAGATCCGTTACTCACTACACTTACAAGGGTAGAAAGTGAACAGATGGTGACATTTCAAAATCTGTAAATAACAGCCTATGCGGATTGCTTCCTGTTCATCATTTCCAGCTTATAGGGTTTCACAGAGAAATAAATGCTGAAAGATTTTGAAGACAAATTCCTGGCTATGAGTGAATGTTGAGAAAAAGAAAGGATTTTAGGTATGTGGAAGTTGACTTCTGCAACATTCATCAGACTTTGGAATTACACAAGCACTAACATAATGCTTCAGACTCTTGGGAAACCATCTCAACTCTTACTTTCTGTGGGATTGGATAATCATGAGTAGCTTCAAAGATCAAATAATTTAAAATGATTTTTAAAAAACTGTTAGAATGTTATTTTAAAAGGAAATAAGTTACATTTATTTGGGTGTCTATATGTTCCACACATCATATTAATAGGCATTTTAAGGGGCTGGGGACATAGCTCAGTGGAATAAGCGCCTGCCTAGCAAGCGCAGGGTCCTGAGTTCAATCCCCAGTACCGCCAAAAAAAAAAAAAATTAATAGGCATTTTACTTGGTTGATTCCAAGTTATATATATATATATATATATATATATATATATATATATTTATATATGTTTAATTGTAGTAGACTCTTTAAATTTGCCTATGTCACAAATTCAGCATTATGGCGCTTCACATGTTTCTTCCCCAGCTGTGTCAAAAGGCAGAAAATATTTGTTGGAAGGAAGGAAGGTAGAAAGACAACATTTTTTTTTGTTTGTTTGTTTTTTTGAGGCAGGGTCCTGCTATGTATTTCAGGCTGGCCTTGAGCTCAATTTGTAGCCCAGGCTGGTCTCAAACTTGCAACAATCCTCCTGCCTCAGCCTCCCAAGTGCTAGGATTACAGGCATGCACCACCATGCCCAGCCTTGAAAGATGACATTTTTGTAATGCTTGTGTTCAGTTAAGTAGCAATGGCTGCTGCAAGAGTTTGGAGGACTTGGGTTTCCCCTTTCCCTCTGTCCTTTCCACTCTTCCTGCCTTTCTTCCTTCCCCCATTGTTTTGTTGGATAACAAGGGATTCTTTATTTTTTCCAACAACCTGGGGCTCTTCTGCCCATATTGATCTCTTTACCAGTTGATCAGGCACAACCTTAGTACTGTTTCCCAAGCACTACCTACGCCATGCTGTATTACCCTTCCAAAGTGGGTTTGAAGCCTTCTGTATTCAGCAAGCCACAGCTACTTCACTGCCTTTGTTACGGTTTATCTCGGTGTCCCCCAAAGCCTCAAGCGCTGAAAGATGAGGCTTTGGGGAAGTGGTTGGATTAGGGGGTTTATAGCTGAGCTGCTGCAAGGAGGCGGGGTCTGGTGGGCTGAGGTGGTCACTGGGGGCACTGCCTGGGGAGACCCCTGGGGAGCCTCCCTGGCTCCTTCCTTCTCTCTGTTTTGGGGCTGCTGGAATGTGAGCAGCTGTTCCTCTGCCTTGCGCCAGTGCCATGTGGTCTTGCCTTGGAGCCCACCAACTATGGACTACTATGAGTCAGAATAAAACCCAACATTTCAGGTATTGCATATTTTGTCCTAGTAATGAAGAAACTAACGCAGCTTTCATACCTAGAATTCATTTAGGGACAAAAGCAATTCTATTAACAATAATTAGGTGAACACAGTGCTTCTCCCAAGATTCCTATTGACTTGTACGAAGGGCTCAGGGCTGCCTACGTGGTCTCCTTACCACAAACTCCACAACTCTGCATGTGGTTATGGTGGATGCAGCAGTGTCCGCTTCAGGACTCAGGCACTCATTCCCCCAGCTGCCAGGGGTGCTGTGGCCTTTGACATCTCACAGATTAAACTCTTGGCGGGGTTTGCTCCCATGGCAGAGGGAACTTCTCTGCCCAAGGGCATGACTCCTCTGCAGTTGAAGGTGGAGACAGCCTATGTCCTGCGGTGGATCCTTGCCTTCAGTAGACCAAACGTTATAGTAATCCATGGTGTTGCCCTCATTCAACCTCTCCCTCAGTGGAACCCTTCTCCTAGCCTCATAAATACTGACACTGGCGGTGACTCCCCCCAAAGTCCTGCATGTATATTTCCACGTCAGCATTTGTCCTCACCAGCATCCACTGGGGCATGGGAGGGGGCTGTACAGTGGCATTTGGAGTGAGTCACCAGCTGGTGGGCCGTCAAGGATGACACCCTCACTGGTGGGTGGGATTCCAATAGCCCTGGCCACTGCAGCCATACAATAGCTGTAGCTTTGGTTGGGCTGAGACCTCTGGGAGGGAATACACTGGTAGGTCCAGTAACTATAGTATTTGAGAGGTTCAGGGGAAAGAAGGGGTAATTATGGTATAAGCACAATGGAAATGGATGTCTATTCTGACTGCTATAAGAACGGCAGTGAAAGGTTGTAGCGATTAATCACCAATTTAGGGTGAAGGGTGAAAGACATCTGGAGGGTTTATGGTAGTCTTTAAAGAGACTCTCATCTGCAGCTAGAGCAAGACAAAGAGCCAGCATCAAGCCCAGGACTTGATTATAAGGAAGGCGGAATACTAGAGAAAGCGTCGCAATGCCAAGGTCAGGGCACTGGTTGGGAAGTGTGTGAGTCTGAGTCTTGGGTTGGGGACACTGTGTCCTTGTACCAAAAG
This sequence comes from Dinomys branickii, assembly GCA_004027595.1. Classification (NCBI taxonomy): domain Eukaryota; kingdom Metazoa; phylum Chordata; class Mammalia; order Rodentia; family Dinomyidae; genus Dinomys; species Dinomys branickii. The sequence continues at coordinate 16,223 of PVLD010003840.1, read as the reverse complement.
TCTGGACTCCCCAGATGGTCCTGCGCTCTGGGCCCACTGCTTTCTGTGAAAAGCTAATGCTGTCGCCTTGCTTGGAGACAGTGCAGAGGCCACTGATTTGGAAGATAGTACATTTCTAACACAGGATCTTCTCTAATTCCAGCCTGGGCCCGAGACCAGCAACTAGAATAAGGGTCAGCAACTGCAGCTTCCAAGCCAGATTAGCCAGAGGTCTGTTTGGGGAATGAAGTTTTACTGGGATACAACAGCCACACCCCTCCGTGTCACGCATCTCTGGCTGCCTGTGTACTACCTTGGAAGAGCGGGGTAGCTGCAGCTGATCCCGCAAACCTGGAAATAGCTGCTAGCTGGCTCATTACAGGACAAGTCTGCTGGCCACAGAACTGGAATCCAATTACAGTAAAGCTGGCTGGTCTTCTTGTGCTGGTCCTGATAAAGAAGCAAAAGGCATGCGCACCCAGGGAGATACAAGACCTTGCCAATGAATTTGAGCAGAGGAAAAGGAGGAAAAGGTACAGGATTGGATCCTGAAGGATCTAGATTAAGGAGCATGAAATATTCAGTTGGGAAATGAAGTTTAAATACAGAGATCTCCTGAGGTAGAGGACTTACCTGTCTGGCTGGGTAGCTCTTCCTTTTTAAAATTTCTTTTTAATGTTAAAATTTTATTTATTTATTTATTTATTTTTGAGACAGGGTGTCACTATGCAGCCCAGGCTGGCCTCAAACTCATGGCAATCTTTCTGCCTCAGCCTCCTGAGTGCTGGGATTATAGGTGTGCGCCACCATGCCCAGTTCTCTTTTCTTTTTCAGAAAAGTGGTAACTAAACTAAGTAGAGTAAATGCGTGAGGTTAGAAGATAGTGACAACAGAAATGAGATGGCTCTAAGCTGTGGGTATGCTAGCAAGGACATGCTGTGTAACAGAAAACCCACAGGCCCAACAGGTTCCATAGGAAAACCCTGAGGACAAGCCAGGTACAAAGCTGGAAGGGAAGAACTGGTAAGGTCCCAGGGACACAGAGAAATCAAGAGGCACCGTCTTCTACAAGGCTGGGCTATTACCAGAGAGGATGTTATTAATAGAACTAAATTTCCTGCCAGGTGTGGTGCTGCGTGCTTGTAATCCCAGCACGCAGGAGACTGAGGCAAGAGAACTGTTGAGTTCAAGGCCAGCCTGGACTACACAGCAATACCTTGTTTCAAAAAACAAACAAACAAACAAAACAAACCAAAGAAACAACAAAGAAAGAAAGAGCTGAAGCCCCTAAAGGGGTTGGGCAGGCAGGACCCCAGCTTGATGGAAGCCACTGGGCAGAATGTCATGGCAGAAGCAAGGCGTGTGCACCTGTTATGAGTAACAGAGGGTGAAGTGGCACCTGGGGGTCACCCGGGGTCTCCCTCGCAGGAGCCACGCAGATGATTGCACCAGTGCCCCCAGCCCACGGCTGATGACTTCCAAGACCCCCGTGGATGCCCGAAATGCAGTCAGTACCAAACCTGACACATGTTTCACAGCATATATAAACATGAAACATATATGAAACATATATAAACATATATAATTTATATATTAAGTATAAGGCTTTAACAGCAAAGCCTAATAATAAAATGAAACACAATATACTGTAATTAAAATTATGAAAATATGGTTTCTTTCTCTTCTCAAAATATCTTGTTGTACTGCACTCCCCTTTCCTCTTGTTGTGAGGCTGTGGGCTGATACAGGGCCCAGCTGATGAGTGAAGGCAGGACAGTGACGTAGGCACCGTGATGTAGCCTAAGGGTTTCTTGAACGTGAGCGCTGCTACACCATAGCAGTCACTCTGATAACCAAGATGGCTGGCAAGTGATTGTTATGAGTCGCTCATACAGTGCACACATACCAGACAAATGGGACAGGGCAGGATTGTGCGAGATTTTATCTTGCTACTCAGAGCCCTGTGCACTTTGAAACTAGTGAATTGTTTATTTCTGGAATTTTCCATCCATTAAGTTTGGACCACAGCTGACCATGGGTAACTGACACCACAGAAAGTAAAAACACAGATAGAGTGGGATTATTGGGCTAGAACATGGTGTTCATTGGAGAAAGAGAGAACAGATAACAAGGGTAATGCTTACACCCCAACGAAAGCCATGGCCAGTTTCTAGAGCCGAGCGTCCTTCAGCCCAGAACATTTGGCTGCAGGATGGCTGGTTTGAGGAGTACCCAGATATTCTTTGGCAGGGGCTCATGCAAATAATTTCCCCAGGTTACTTAAAGGGACCTGTGGCCATGTATTAGTAAAGTGTACAATATTTTAAAGACTTTAGGGTGATGCTCACTGATATTTAAGGTTTTCCCTGTTTCACTGTGACCTTTTGCTAAAGTTGAAGGGCTTTTGAAGGACAGATAATCAAAAGTCCAGCCCTGATTTATCTCACAGTGGGGTCTTTGGCTCCACATATCCAACTGGAGATTATCCGGCCAGTTTCGGAATGTATATGTGAAGTGAACAGCCATAGCTGTTGGCAGAAGCCTCTCATTAGCTCCTTGATTTGTAGGGTGTCACTTTAGAAGGGAGATTACACAGAAGCCACTGAAAAAAAATAATACCCCTTACAGGAAATGCCAGAAATGTTTGCCGGTCTGGATACACTCAACACTGCAAGGACAGTGGCCCCACCATGTCCCTACTGAATTAGTTTACATTCAGCTCTCTTCAATTGGCGTTCCCAGTAATTGAGAGTGGATCCCCATAAAGTCAACAGTTACCTGATACATCTGTCATTCCTACTGAATATCCAGCCCATAAGCAACAGAAACTAACGCTGGATGCTCCAATAAGCACTAGCTCCTGAGGAGACCAACTAGCTACTTGTTAGCAACTTGATGACACTGGAACCCTTCAACCTGAAGGAGATTTATCTTGATTAGAGTTGCATATATTCCAGAGATGGCTTTATTTTTCCTGCCAATGGGAACTCAGGCAATGTCTCAGTCCACCCACAGATTTACAGATGTTTTAGTAAACTGACATGAGATCCTGCTGAATGCAACCTCAGACCAATAGTCCCACTTTACAGCAAAGGAAGAACAACAATGTGTATGACTGTGGGGTCCCCGGCTCTAATCACATACATACTACCCAGGAGCCACCTGCCTACTAGCACCAGCTGAGGTGCCAGCCTGGAATGATAACTTGTGCAGATGGCGTGATGTTAAATCAAGGCCCAGTATACATGGCTGTGTTCTCAGCAGGTGGAATTGGTGGCCCCATGAAACAAGGATTGGAAGGGGCCTGGGCAACTCACTGTTATGCCCAGGGACCCATGTGGGGGATTTGGACTTCTTTGTCCTTACATACTTAGTCCTGTGTCCTGGTACCCGAGGGAAAATGCTCCTATTTGGGGACACAGAAAAAATTCCATTATACTGTAAGCTACACCTGCCAGCTAGTTCCAGCCACAGCCACCCTGCTTGGTTCTGGGCACTTCCTTGCCGGATTCTGATGGTAATCAAACAAGTGATTACCACTACAAGCTACCATAGCCCTCAGTGTCCCAGTGCTTGGGGTGATAACTTGGGTCACCCACAGGGAAAAGCAGCAGAGGTATTTACATGTGTGGAGAATTTGGAGGGGAATTAATAGGAAGAGGGGATCATGAGGTGGCTACAGAGGCAGGTGCTGGGCTTTGTCCCAACACTCTTCCTCTGACGTCCCCACAGAGAGATCCCAGTGTCACACGGGGCTGTTCTTAGAGGGATGAGATTGCTGTTTGAAGGGAGTAGATCTTGGAGTCTCTTCATCGTTCCAATTTTAGTATATGTGCTGCCAAAGGGAGCATAGATCTGGGAGATTCAAGGGGTGGATTGTAATGGAAGGGAAGAGACATTCTACAGACCTCTCTTTAGGACGAAAATATTCATCTTCTAACCCCTCAGAAAAGTCCTGAAAGGGACATTTGTTCAAAGTGACAGCCCATTTTTACTGCCATCTAAAAGCATGTTGATATGAAGACACAGGAGTTTGAGCCTTTGCTTCAGTGAGGAAAACCCTGAGGAGCCCTTTCCCTGCGGAACTTCCTGAGGCCTCTTGTAATCACACTACAGTCTCACACCTCTTGTTCCCATCGCCACTTCCTTCCTGCTCTCAGGTGATGTTGCTGAAAGCACACTCAATAAGGCTGTAACTGACCTCACATCTTGGAGCCTCGTTCCAGAGGACTGACCTAGAAGTGTACTATGGTATAAACATTTTATAAATGCCTATATTTCTCCCAACCGTTGTAACTCTGGGATTAAAAACAATACCAGCACTGTGGAAGGCTGAGGCAGGAGGATCTCAAGTTTGCAGCCAGTCTGGGCAACTTAGTAACTTAGAAAGGCCTGGTCTCAAAAATAAGAAAAGGATTGTAGCTTAGTGCGAAGGCCCTGGGTTCTGTCCCCACACAAAAAACAAAACAAAAAACAACAAAAAATCCTAAACAACCAAAAAACAAACCCTACAGATTTAAATAAATTAAGATTGTGATGAGGAATAAATCTTTTCACCAAACTAAAATCTAAAATGCTTAGCAGCTGCATTCAGAGGAGAACATTTTGCTGGGCAGAAAGGGTTTATTCTCTGTGGCTTCTTCACCTACCATCTTTGCTTCAGTGAGATTTTGGTGTTTAAATTATTTTTAAAATTAGGTTATAATCCATTGTTTAGATAGATATTTCTAAAGAATTTTAAAAAGGTAGCATATTAAAAAACTTAGACCTCCGTCTGCCATGATATGGAATGTGTGTGGGCATATGGTGAGGGGATTTAGTTTTAACCCTGAATGCTATTTGTTTGCTTCATTCTGTTCCCAGAAAAGAAGAGACAATTAATTTTGATTTACTTTGTGTTCACAGCATCAGGATTTTGAAGGCCTAATCATCCCTCTAGCCTTTTTAAAGAGGGTCACACAAAACTGACCTGCAGAATTTATATCCTCTTTCCATCTCCAACTGATTTCTTTGCAACAAGAAAGACATGTTCAGTTCACTGAGCATACCAGAAACATTTAAATTCACTAAATTCCTTTCTTAGATTGATAGTCTTCATTAAATTTATGGTAGTAGTAGGTCCCCAAAGAATATAGAATGTGATTAATCTTTTCATTAATCATTGGTTTCAAAACTAATCAGATAAGTGCTGGGCATAGTAGGGCACACCTGTAATTCCAGCACTTGGGACGCCAAGGCAGGAGGATCGCCACAAGTTGGAAGCCAGCCTGGGATACATGGTGAGTTTGAGACCAGCCTGAACTGCACAGTGAGACCCTGTCTCAAAACAACAACACTAATCAGATAATATTGGAGTGATTTCATTTCAAGTACATATTAGAAATCAACATGCAGTATACAAAGTAGACTTTTTCTGATTAGATTTTTTGATAGTTATTCATTCTATGCCTTTGCAGTTTGGGGCATGTATGGAATTTTATTTCTACATTTTTTGGGGTGTTAAATTGTTTTATTATGGAATTTTCCAAAATACACAAGGATGGAGAGAATGGTATAACTAAACTTCATGTAGCCATAGCCTAGTGTCTTAGTTACTTTTCTCTCATTGCTGAAACAAAATATCTGACACCCAAAATTAAAGGAGAAAAGGTTTATTTATCTCATAGTTTGTGGAGGTTTCAGTCCATAATCAACTGTCTCCAAGGCAGGGTGGCACATGGCAGAGGGCATCAGTTCACGGTGACAGAAGACAGCAAAAGCAACAAGAGCAAAAGGGCAAAACAAGCCTTTCTCTCCCTTTTATCCTGACTGTTGGGAGGAGGGCAGTGCCAATGCAATCGGTGGATGGACCCAGCAATCACCTATCCTTAATCCCAGCACTCTTAGTCCTATGAATCAGTCACAGACTCTAGATTCAGCTGCCACCGAAAAAGCCTGGCCCCCATGACTGCATGAGGCTTTGGGGGCACATCTAGACACAAAGCGTAACACTCAACTTCAACAATTAATATTTCATAATTGTTATTTCATCTTTTCATCACCCATCTCTACCTCCTTTCTCCTCTACCACATGCACACATACATGCACACATGTATACACACACAGACACACAGACACACACACACACACACACATTTTTCCTAGAGTATTTGAAGCAAATATCAGACAACACATCATTTTCTGTGCTACTTTATATGAATTTAAGGTAAAAGACTTTGAAAAATATAATCACTTAGTATTACTATATGCAACAAGTAATAACTTCTAAAATACTGTGATAACCAACTGGTACTGAAGCTTCTCCTATTGACTCAATGTTTTTCTTTTACAGTTGGCCTATTCAAATAATGCAAACCAACAAAAAACATACACTGCAGGTTGTCACATCTTTTCATTATTTTAATATACATTGTCCCTCTTCCCATCTCCTCTGTTGTTTTCATGGCATTAAATTTGTTGGAGAAATCAGGATAGGTATCTTTTATTTCCTGCATTTTAGATTGGAGTAATGGGTCCTCTGATACTTCCATCTTGTTCTTTTATTTTCTATAAACCCACAATTAGATCTGAACCTTGATTTTATTAAGGTTCAAATGCTTTTTAGGTCGTAATATTTCCTATGCTATGTACTTCCCATGGAGTCAGACCATCTGCTCATGATGGCTATATGTCCCAGTTCCAGTAATGCCAGTAATCAGCCTGGTGACATCAGAATACCCTCCATGAGGTTCCTCTGAATATTTCACCTATGACTTAGCATTCACTGATAACCATTGTCTAGATCCAGTGTTTCACTCAGGATTAAAATAGTAATATTCTTTTTTTTTGGTCTTTCTTTGAGACAGGGTCTCACTTTGTAGCCCAGGCTGACCTAGAACTTACACTGATGCTCCTGCCTCGGCCTCCCGAGTGCTGGGATTGCAGGCATGTGCCCCCATGCCTAGGTAAAACAGCAATATTCTTATCCTCACCCCTCTTTTACAATAGTTAGCCATAATTCTATGGAGAATTTATCCTCATCATTTATGTGGCTGTTTTGAAACAGTTTACATCGGAAAGGCAGGAGAACTTTTCGATTCTTCCTATGTATTTATCAGTTTTTTGTATAAGAATTAATGCTCTTATGAAATTTTTAAAAGTGTTATTAAGACATTTTTATAGTGGATATTTTAACCAAGTATGATTATTAGTCTTTTCTGATATTCATAATGCCATTGGCCAGTGAGATTCCTTTCACATCAGGTTTCTTCTGACAGGACTGCTTTAGTCTTTAAAAACTTCTTAACTTTTGCATCTCAAAACATTCTAGCTCATCTTCTTCAACTTAGGTTCCATACAGATTCTTGTAAGGTGATTGCCTACATATAAGGAATGCTTGTTTTTAAGGTGGCTGGGCCTAGGAGAGGATCAAGGCCTTTGGAGATAGATCTACTTAGAATGCCAACTCCATTGCTTCCTGCCTCCAGGTCTCAGAAAAGGCTTTCCATCTGAAATGAAGATAGTGAGGCCTCGATAGGAAGAGGGAAATTATTTTTTTCTAGTCTTAGGTGGAAGAGCAGATTTCATGATTGTAGAAAATGCATGGGGAAACCTGTGACCTGGTGGGCTGAAATGTTAATGGTGGGTCATTGGTGGGCTGAAATGTTAATGGTGGGTCATTTGATGGTGGGCGTAGAGCTGCTTGTCCTCCTCTGTGTGTCCCAGCCGGTACTCTTCCTCATAACCTGAGGAAAGCGGTGAGATAACTTCACTAAAAGGAAAATAAGCCATACTGCAAGTCCTATAGTGTTGACTAAAATTCATTTGAGATATGATTCATCACCATCTCTTTTTGTATTTCTCATGGTCAATTGAATCTGCTTGTCCTTTAGTGGAATTTAATGCAAATGATACAATAAAGAAAAATATTGATGTAACAATACACTACCATCTGCTTCCTCTCTCTGTGCCATGCTGTATTGATTTCAGTAGACCAGGTCAAAGCTGAGTGTTTCCTGCTTTCAAGGGTGACCTCGGAGGCTTCATCCTATTCCACCTCCTTGCTCCCAGGAGACAACGTCTCTGTTCTTGGCTGACAGCAGAAGACAGAGCAGTAAAAACAGGAAGTAAATAAAATTTCCATTTGACATGCTTATAAATCAATTTTCCTATGGAATAGAATTGTCAGTATTGGGCAGTCATTGAAAATAGTCTTATTGATCAGAAAACTAAGCCAATTGGTTCTTTATTCACCACATAGTTCAGATTGACTTGTCAAAGATGATTTCATCTTGTGATCCTCATAAAGTATGGAAAATTATTTTTAAAAAAATCTTTTACAGAAGCTATCTGCAGAGATTTCTCATCTAGCGTTTAATCTGGTTTTCAGGACTGGTAACTTCAGGGCCATACTTTCATCTTTTAAAATGGATATTAAAATTCAACAGAAGACATTTGGAGTATAAGAGAAGGTGATGAGGACAAGTAGTTTTTCCCTTATAATTTTTATATGTGAGTATATCTTATTTCAAAAGATAATTGTTTATTTTCAACTTTGAAGCTGTACAGGCTAAGTCCTACACTGTGGAAACTTGACTACAGCAACCCACCCAGTTCAACGTGAACCATGAGTTGCCTTTGACAGTCTTCAGGTGGCCATGTAGGAAGGAACGTAGGAAAGGAAGCCACCTGGTAATTGAAAACATCTGGTAAGGGCTGGCTTTTCTCCTCGCTTTCTTCTGCTTCATGCTCCTCCTAACTGATGAGCTGATTTGGAGGCTGAGGTAGCCAAGCCCAACCCCAGCGCTTAGCATCAGAACTGTTGTCACTACAGTGCAGCTTCGCTGAGCAGCACATCTTCAGCAGAACTTGTTCCTGGTGCAGGCTCTCTGTTGGCTATTTGAATGACAGAGGGCCTATCCCAGGACCCTGATGAAGACACAAGGCCTGGGCTGCTCAGTACCTTGCAGTCCAGCTGGGGGGACTGGATTGGGGCATGCTGCAAAGCAAGGGGACCACAAAGGGTATGCCAGTGGGGGCGTGCGACATGTGACGTATGATGTATGATGTATATCCTGTGATGCATGTATATCGGAAGGAGCCATCCCTATGGATGATGGCCTGTGAGTCAGGGATCCTCTAGGGAAATGGAACCAGAATCAATATGATTCCTTAAAATAAGACTTATTTTAAGGAACTGCCTCATGCCACTGTGGTGGCTGGCAATGGTGCAGTCTGCTGAAGTCTGCAGGATAGGCCAGCCAGAGTCCTCTAGAGGAAAATGGATGTACCTTGAGACTATAATGTTAAGTGAAATAGATCACATGCATGAGTTTAGCTATCACATGATGTCTCATATGAGAAATCCAAAATAGAAATAAAGAGGAAAATAAAAGACAGATAATAGGAAACAGGAAGATCTTTTGCAGAGGGAAGAGGACCAAGAGATGGGGGCCAAAGAGGGAAGGGGTTAAGGTAGGAGGAGCCCAAGGATAGAGATGGGCAACTTTACAACTTTGCAAAATCTTGTCTCAAAAGTAAAAATAAAGCCCATGATGGGGCTGTACCTCAGTGTGAAGGGCCAAGGTTCAAGCCCTAGTTGGCGCACATGCGTGCGTGCATGCATGTGTGCGTGCATGCGTGTGTGCGTGCATGCGTGCATGCGTGCGTGCGTGCGTGCGTGTGTGTGTGTGTCCAGGGCCAGACTTCCTTCTTCCTCAGCAGACCTTGGTCTTTTCCTCTTAAGGTCTTTGACTGAATGAGGCCACCCACATAGGTAGGGTATTTGCTTTATTTGAAGTCTGCAAATTTCAACATTAATTTAATTTAGACAGAAGCATCTAACTGCCTTTTGATCGGGCATCTACGTACTTTCTATGGTTTAGGTCAAGATGTCCTCCAAAGGCCACAGGAGCTCTAGACAAGGCTTGTGGAAGGTGCCTGAGTGGTGAGGTGATACAGCTGGCTGCTGTTACAGGGTGGGCTCTGGCTGGAAGTGGGGGTCACTGGGGTGACCTGGAAGGGTGTGTCTCCCTCCTGGTCCCTCCCTTTGCTCTGTGTCCTGGCTGCCTTGGCTAGAGCCCCTTTCTTTTACCCAGACCCTTCTACTATGTCTTCCTGCCTTGGACTGAAATTGTGAGGCACGATAATTCTCTTTCTTTAAGCTATGGGTGTTGGGTAGTTTGTCTTAGAGGTGAGGGAAGTGACTAAGACAGCACAACAACTTAGCCATGTGGGCGCATATAATTAACTGTGCAGAGACAGATTATGGAGGGAGGCTGGTTAGGAGACAGGGTCAATATCCAGGGACGTTTGGAAATGTAGGTTCTCAGCTGTTCCCAAAGTATCTAAAGTAGCTGTCCTGCAGTTGATTAAGAAGCCATGCAGCAGAAGGACCCTATCCCTAGTAACAGGGTGTTGTGGTCAGGGTTTGCAGGGGAAGCAATGCAGGACACATCATTTAGAGGATTATTTTTTAATAGCCGTCCAAAGAGTCACATACAAAGAGAGTGTAGGAAATCTGTTCACACAATAAAGACCAAAAGAATCTAGCTGAGAGCCTAGATCCCACGGCACTGTCCTGCATGAGTCCAGCTAAAGGCCTCAAGCCCATCACAATGCCTCCCACCAGTCCGACTGGAGGCCAAGAGCCCACGACAATGTCTCATGCAGGTCTGTTTCACAGATTTGCACTGGGAAGGACCAAAGGTCAGCGGTGGAATCTACAAAGTCTGCCAGTGGGATGAAGCATCTGTGCTAGCAGGATGAGGAATCTGTACTAGAACCATGAAGTGATGCTCCAAGTAAGGACCAGAGCTCCCCTGAAAAGTACCACAGTCATCCTCAACAACAACAAGGTCCTGAGGTCCTCTGATAATGAGAACTGCCAAGTCTGTAGCAGGAAAGCCAGCATGACAAGCTTCTCCAGGACCCTGAACAGTGCACCATCTTCCCCTCTACATCCAGGACGCGATGCTCAAAGGAAGGACTAGCGCTCCTCTCAAAGTGAACCATAGCCATTTTCAGGAACAAGAAGATCCTGAGCTCCATCGACAGTCACAACAGCTGAGTTCATGTCAGGAAAGCCAGCATGACAAGCTCCGCATGAGAACCAACAGCCCAGAAGCACCAACAGCTCTCTAACAGCATCTCCAGTCCTCCTCGTGTTGTTGGCCACAACCCTCAGGTGGGCTTTCCATACCCAGCACCATGCTGACTCAGTTCAGCTGGATATTACAGGTAGTCCACCAGTTGTCCATCTGCCACAGGGACATAACATTTGCCAGCTGTTGAGTGGAAGGACCATGTTCCCACTAGAAGATAAGATTGATGTAGGTTTGGCTTTACCACCAAATGCTATTTTTTTCTACATATTTACTTGATTATTTTTTCACTGTCCTTTGTAGATGCATGATTTTCAACTGATTCTTTTCTCTGTTCCACCATTTTAAAAAACAAGTATTTTATTGAAGCATAAATAGTTCTTAAAATTTTAATTGTTAACTACTTCCTGAATATGCAGTTCATTTTGATGGCACAAATTCAAAAGATTCACAAAGGCATACATGAAAGTGAGGGTCCCTCTCACTCTTGACACCAAGTCACCCCAGTCTCTGCCCAGGGGCAGTGACTACTATTAAGTTATTTCAGTTCAGAGACAATCTACAATAATGGAGGAGGTGAATATAGATACTTTAAAATACATGTCCTGATGACAATATCAGTTACCAAAATGTGCACATACCTGTAATTCCAGCACTCAGGAGTCTGAAGCAGGAGGATCATTTCGAGTTCAAGACTAGCCTGGGCTACAAAGTGAGTTCAAGGCCAGCCTGAACTGTATAGCGAGACCCCATCTCAAAAAAAAATACATATATATATATATATATATATATATATATATATAAAATTGTTTCACTTGAATATATTTAAAGTTGTCATTGTTTTATGGCCACATAATATTCCCTTATACAAATATACCATACTTTAGTCAGTTCTCCACTTGGGTTCTTTCTGCCTTGTGTCAATGATGGTATACAGACATAAATATCCTTGTGCACACTTCCCTCCTGTACTTTAGGACACATTTCTAAAAGTAGGATTGCTAGGTCACAGGCTATGTGCATTTCACATTTTGATATATTAGCAAATTGTCTACTAGAGAGGCCATGTGGGTTAATATACCTACATCTGGTGATTTTCATCTCTGATGTACAGATGTGCCAACGCAACTTCACATGGGGTTCTTTCTTTTCTTTCTTTTTGAGACAGGGTCTCACTATGCAGTTCAGGTTGGCCTTGGGCTCACTTTGTAGCCCAGGCTGGTCTCAAACTTGCAACGATCCTGCCTCAGGCTCCTGAGTGCTGGGAACTACAGGCTTGTGCCACCATGCCCAGCTTGCAGAGTTATTTTCAAGGATGGTGATCCACTTTGGTTGACACATTTTCCCCCTTTGCCTCCTGCCCTTGGTGGCTGATCACTGGTCTTCGTGAGGTGGCTGCCTGGATACACCTGCAGAAAGGGGATATGCTGAAGGGAACTTGCCCAGAGGGACTTTGACCTGGTAGATCCACCTTGGTCCTGTTTGGATCTGATTCGAGTACAGAAAGCTGTGCCCTCAGCACAGTCACTGTCCTTGTTCACCAGGTGTGTGTGGAAGGAGGTGGGGAGGGAGGGGGTTAGAAGGACTTGGGGCACATCAGAGGGTTGGGCCCAGATTGTCCAGCTGTGTAATTCAAACAGCTGCAGCTTGGTAGCGGCGTATCAGTCCTGGGGCAGATGAGCTTTATTCTTAATTGAGCAGGAGATAATGAGAGCTGTATTTCTCTGAATCTGTCCATTGGATGAGAACAAATGTTAATGACTGCTGGGCTGGAAAGGCCAGACCCAATTTACTGAACGAGAAGGCCTCTCCCCCGCAGTAGTTATAGAGCAGCGTGAAGAGGACCGGGACAGGCTTTCCAACAGTGCAGGCCATGGGCGGCTGCGCTGTTAACTGTGGAGTGCAGGCCCAGAGCCAGCCTCCGCCTGGGAAGCAATTAAAGCTGCGTTGGCCTGAGCAACGCTCCAGCAGCCCCCTCAGTTGGAGCTTTCAAGGCTCGTGACTCCAGGGTGGTGGAGAAATGGGAATACAGGCTGCAGCAGGAGCGCACCCCAGTCCTGACCCAAGTGACATGCAGGGCAGCCTCACCTTCCCATGGAGGGCAGTGCCAGGCCAGTGCCTCTGCCCAAACAGCCTCTGAGTCAGCTGCCAGCCCCTGGTACACCTGGTGGACGTTCCAGTCTCCTCACCCCTTCCTTGTTGCTACCAGGGCACCAGCCCACATGGCCTCTTCTCTTCCAGCATGTCTGCTCCTCCAGCTCCAATGCCCACAGAGGATGCCCAGGTCGCCAGGGCTCAGGGAGGCCGACCGAGATTCAGAACAGGTTTCTGAGATGGTGTAGTTATCACGTTTATTTTTATTTTTAATTTTTTTCAGCTCGGTTTATGATAACAGCTGACGTCCTTCCATTCTATGTGGATGTCCGGAGGGAGTGGGGACTCAGTTGTTGGCACCCACGCAGGGAAGGCCTGAGTGTGGAGGAGGAACGAAGACTATTACGGGCCCAGCATGCTTCCCCTGCGCAACTCTGCTACCTGCACGAAGACTATTATGGGATTCTCTTGCTCCTTGTCTTTTCCATCCCTTCAAGGGCCCGGAGCATGCGCCCCGTTGAAACCAGTGCCCATCTCTCTGGAGCACACTGGCACCAGTTTGACCCTGGAGGTGCTGTGTGGGACCTCTGGGTATGGGCTGCTTTCTCCCCGGAGACAGACAGGCCGTCCCGGCTGCTCCCTGTTCCTGGCGCCACCCTGCACCACTTGAGGCCTTCAGCGCAGTTTACCTGATGAGTCCTAAGGGCTGAGGGTTCTGGGAAGCATGGGTCCAAAAAGGACAAGCTGCTCTTTTGTCCCCCAGACCCCAGAGGCAGCTGATGCTATGTTGCTCGGCGGCTAAGAGATGACCATTTCCCCACCCCTTGCTTGCTGTGTGTTATTGGGAGAACTGCTTACCCTCTCTGTGGCTTGGTTTCCTTATCTGGGAAATATGTTTAATGATAGTACCTACTTGACAGGATTGTTGTGAAAATTAAATATCAGGCACAGAAAGCAGTTAGAAAGTGACATCTGTGTAAGTGACATTAGTCCCTGAACACAGCTCACATATAAGACCTACGACCTAAGACCTCGGCTTGGTTTGTGATAGTCACTCTGGGATGTGGTGGGTGGCAGGATGTGGGAGGATGGTGGCCATGCTGTCTCTGTCTTATCTCTTCTTCCCCTGCCTTTTCTGTATTAGGGATTGAACCCACTCCCAGCTTTTTTAATATTTTTATTTTGAGTCAAGGTCTTGTTAAGTCACTATATTGTCCAGGCTGAGCTTGCACTTGACGTTCTCCTGCCTCAGCCTTCCAGAGTGGCATTTCTTCCCTTCGCATATGGTGTAGATGCAGGTACCCATGGGGTCACAGTTCTGCAGTTTGCATATCAGGCCTCTGTGAACCGCCTGGCTCAGGTGGGTCTGCGGTGCCTCCACGGCAGCTCCTAGGCCTTCCCCGCCCACCCAAAGCCCATCTTGCTGTGTGAGGCCCAGTGCATTGTACTGGAATTCATTCCCAAGCGTTTGACGTGTGACCATCAAATGACTCAGAGCTTGGGGTAGAACAGGCTCTCAATCTTACAACTGATCTGTTTTCTGCAGGACACGACTAGGCTGAGCCCCAGTGTTCATCAGCTGTGCTCCGAAGGCTGCAGAGCTCACAGAGCTGAGTCCTGGCAGCATGGACTCACCTGTCCAAGCTCATCGTATTATTCCCTTCAGCCTCGGGGACTACTTATCTGCTTGCTCTTCTTTTTTTCCTTGAGGTTTAAAATTGTTTTTGAGACGGGGTCTAGCTATGTTGCCCAGGCCAGCATTAAGCTTGTGATAATCCTCCTGCCTCAGCCTCCTGAGTGCTGGAATTATAAGTGTGCGTTACCATGTCCTGTCTCTTACCTGCTTTTTAAGAGAAGTGGGGACAGTTTTGCTTTCCTTCTGCTGTGGTTGCCTCTGAGCTCTTGGTTTGTACATCCTTTAGTCCTGCCCTCAGAAGTGGGCATAGGGCTTGGAGTTTATTCATCACTTTTTCAAGAAAGGCAAATAGGGGGTCATTTATAGTATTTTAATTTTTTATTAAACAACTGTAATTCTTATCCCTTTCCTTTTTAACTTCAAATGATCTACCTTCTTTGCACATTTTTTTTATCTTATAATAGCCTTTCTCACCAAATCACTTTTATTATTAGTTTTCTTCTGCTTTTATATTAAACTATCTATTGAACATTCTTTTTTTATTTAAAAAAATAAAAGTACAAAAATATATTAACAAACAGACACCAATTAGCATAAAAAATAGTACAATCACAACTGATCTATAGACAAGGTGACACGGTCTCAACAGTGGTAATTGCTTTATCCATTCATATCTTCGAAGTGTAAATATATGAACCCATATACAGACATGCAAAATTGGTCAGATCATTAATCCTCTCAACAACAGAAAAACACAAAAACCAAACATCCAAAGACAGAAAACAAAACAGGCAAACAACAACAACAACAACAACAACAACAAAAAACCCCACAAATAGTTGCTGCTTTGCATATTGATATCTTCAAAGTGTGTGTTCAGGATAATACATACAGACATACAATATTGATCAAATAACCCATCATCAATTATTCCTTAGCATTAAGTGATATAATGCAATAGTAGAACCATGTTAGCCCTCCTGCATATATGTATATTCATATATACATACGTACATTTTTGTCTCTTTCTTTTCTCCTTTCCCTCGTCCCATCTGTTCTTTGTTTTTGAACAGATTTCCTTCATGTCTCTTAGTTTATATTCCCACGCTTGGGTTCTTACACCAGTGATACAATGCGTTACCTGCACATGTACTGCTGATTTATTTCACTTATGAGTATGGACTCCAGTTTTGACCACTTGCCTACAAAGTCCCCAAAACTGTCTTTCTTTATAGCTGAATAATATTCCATTATACAAAAATGTCACAATATTTTAATCCAGTTTTCTGTGGATGGGCACTTGGGTTGCTTCCACATTTTAGCTATTACAAATTGCGCTGCTATAAACATGGGTGCACATATATCAGAGTGATATGATGTTTTCAGATCTTCTGGGAAAATACCCAGAAGAGGAATAGCTGGTTTGAATGGA